>MDKI01045521.1:0-18475 GCA_005239505.1 Nicotiana paniculata | reverse complement strand
TGCAATAGAGATCATGTTTAGGCCCATATGTTCAAATTCATGCATTAGAAACCATGCTATTTGGATTTACTTCTATCTTTGCAATGGAGATGTTTAGGCCCATATGTTCAAATTCATGCATTAGAAACCATGCTATTTGGATTTACTTCTATCTTTGCAATGGAGATGTTTAGGCCCATATGTTCAAATTCATGCATTAGAAATCATGTTTATTAGGTCTCATACCTATTGTTTTAGCATGTTCACTGTTACTTAGAAAAATCCTGCTAATAAATGGTATTTTCTATTATCATGTCCACACTGCCATGTACGCTTAAAAATCTTGTCCTAGGCTAAACAACATTAAAATAAATTATCACTCCAACATCTTTTGAAACCATGATTAATACTGTGATTAATGAGCATTTAGAAATCATGCTTAGGAATTCTGCATATGCATCATTCTGCATCTCTATCTGTGCATTAGATATCATGTTATAGGGTCCTAATCGCTCAAATACATTTAGTCTAATTACTGATGTATAAAAAAGGTATAACAACCTCACTTAGTTTTCTCTAAAACCAACTGGTAATGCTTCTGTGTTCTGAACAACCTAGAACATCATGTTTGGGTAACAATTTGCAACAGTTCCTCTAATAATTCTGTTAGTATACACTGTTCCCCGCCTAGGCAAGCCTTAGGTGAGGAAATTTCCAAAAAAATTAGAAATCTGTCTCTCTTGTGTGTGCTGCTTAATACTAATAGGTACTTTTAAATCAGTAGGCAAACTGATTAGAGCATGTTTTTGGGTTATAAAGCAAGTCTGCCTATCCTCTGAATTCACCTAGATACCATGTCTTAGGATCTTAATTAACAATACTGCCCTTATATGTGTTTGAGTCGTGCTAATTATATGCATTATCTGCGGAGGAAAAGCTGAGCCTCCTTTATGCTTCTATGTGTTTCCCACTGATTGCAGTCCTACATGTTCTTTGCTTGTCGCCTTAGAATTTTACCCTTTTAAAACCTGAGGGTCTGCCTAGTACCTACCCTTTAGGATAGTAGTCCTAACCTCCTCCAGTTCTGGCAGGATGGGACGGGTAATAGCACACAATAGAATCCATGACCAACACACGCTTTATTTACCTTTACGGGGTGGGAAGGGTAGAATATGGATATGATGACCAGTGCACTAATACCACATGTAGCCCCTCTTCGAGGAGTGATTACCGAGTATTGCATTGATGTGATCCATATTATTATAAACCTAGGATACCTGTATACGCTAGTTTGTAATCATCACTACTGTTTTCTAAACACCTGTATGCTTAAGACTTAAATCCCCTCTTATTTGAGCCTTAACTTGTTATTGGTTAGTTGTACAAATTCATGAAACCATTTGTCCGGGAACCACACTTGTGGATCCTGAGGGGTGCCTAATACCTTCCCCTTAGGATAATTTCAAGCCCTTACCCAAATCTCTGGTTAGCAACGTAGTTGTAATTAAACCCCTTAGGTGCCCTAACGCAACTTTAAAATCGTCAGGTGACGACTCTTCAAAATATGCAAACCCCTTTCCCAAAAGGAAAGAGTTGTACCAACCAATGTCATAAACCCGATCTTCCATTAAGGAGGAGGAAAAAAGGGTGCGCGACAGCATGGCGACTCTGCTGGGGATATCCAGGCTTTTACCATTTTAAATTGTTTCGTGAATTTATTTTTTAAATACTTACACCGTTTCCTATTCCCTTTGAATGCAATTAATTGTTTACGTCGAGTATTTATTTTTTCAAAACGTAACTAACATGTCTCCTTTTTTCCTTTTGTAAATGCTTTAAATCATTATTACCATTTTTACCGTTTTCTTTAACGTGCAAATACGTGACAACTTGTTTTAATACCTATTGCATAAATCATGCTCAACATTCATACTCTACTCGTTCCAAACAAAATACTATAGCAATGCTTGATGAGTGGTTGTGCCCTTCCTATATTATCACCCACTAAATTCGGAAAGGCTTATTTGCGGTAAAACTAGTCGATCAACTGTGCAGTCGACAGTTTCGTGCCTTTTCCCCTTGAGTTGTCCGCTCAAGGGTACCAGTCTAAAACCCTATAGAAACCTTACTCTGTTGCACTATTGCATGCATCATGGTCAAACCTAGTAAAGCTAAAGTGTCGTCCGCACGATAGCTTTTAAGATAGCCTTATCCAAAAGTCCACCGGATTTCCCTAAACCCAAATGAACGCCCTCATGTTCTGTGCATTTATTTAGAGAACTAAATGCTTCCTGCTAATTATTGACATTAAATAGTCGAGTCCGGTGGGGGTAAGGGCCTAACCTATTTGTTTTGCAGAAAAAAAAATGAGGCACGAAGTCCCTAGATTCGGCATGGTCTCCAACATCCACCCAAAACTGCTAAGTTGGTGGGAGGATCTACACTCTAGTGACAAAGCTATCGTCAGGAAACACTTGGGTAATCTACCATCTCTTCTGGAAATCCAGCCTAACAAAATGATAGTAGAGGCTGCTACCCTGTTCTGGGATCGTGAAAGATTCGTGTTCCGCTTTAGGAACATTGAAATGGCGCCGTTGATAGAAGAGACAAGAGGGCTGGTTAAGCTAGTATGGGAAACTCCGGGGTTGCTGATGCCTGAGAACCGCACATGCAAAAGTTTCCTCAAAATGATGGGTCTGAAAAAGGATGCGGAATTGGTTTGTCTAGAGGATTCGTACATTCCTTTTGACTACTTGTACGAAAGGTATGGCTACAACAAATCATACCGTACCTATCATGACGAGTTTGCTATCACCTCTCTGGGACACGTCCATTGCCGACTGTTCGTGTTTATGATCTGCTTTTTGGGATTGATCGTGTTCCCAATGAAGAAAGAAAGAATCCATACCAGGCTAGCCATGGTAACTAAGACCATAATGGAAGGAGTAAATGGGCAATATTTCAGCATTGTGCCCATGATCGTTGCAGACATATATCGGGCCTTAGAAAGGTGTCAACAAGGACCAAAACATTTCGAAGGTTGAAATTTATTACTTCAACTCTGGCTCATGGAACATCTCCAAAAGGGAGAATATCCACAGGACATGCACCGCCGAATGTGGAATGACCACATCGCTATCCATCACCAAAAGAGAATGAACTATATCCCTGACATGTTCGCTCAACCTAAAAATACTGAAGGATGGGTCGAGCTTTTTGATAACCTGACTGAAGAACAAGTTCAATGGATGTTCGAATGGTTTCCAACAGACGAGTTCATCATTCGATCCCGAGACGCATCATTTCTGATATTGATTGGTCTAAGGGGGACATACCCTTACGTCCCTATTCGAGTTATGAGGCAATCAGGAAAGAAGCAAGTCATCCCTAGGGTCGAGAAGATGAACCATCTCCGAGCCGACTTTCAAAATAATGGCAGTCCTCACAAGTGCCAAGCTCAGCACCTGTGGCACTGCAAGGTTATACTTGAGAAAGACACCATCGATCCAGACAGGTATCACGTCGGTTATACCATTTTCTATCTTGGTTGGTTAGAAGAGGATCTGGGTGGTCAGAGCAAGACGGGGTACGTCCGAGGTCACAGGGTTATAGATGAAAGGGATAAATCACAAGTCAAGTTCAACTAGTTGCGTAAAAGGATCCGGGAAAATGAGGATGATCACCATAATATACATGAGTCCAACAAAAGACTGATCGAGGAATGGAAGGACATGGCTATTAGTGCCAACAAGAGGCTGGGATATTTGGAACGAGGTATAATCGATTTAGAAGAAAAGTTCATCGAAAGGGTTGAAGATTGTCAAAAGGCTGAGGGAGCTGCAGGGGGATACCTAGCCAGAACTTACCTGTTGCTGGGACTTCGCGAGCTGGGAAAGCTGTTAGAAGAAAGCAGGAATGCCGAATCCGGGGAAGGTCCTTCTGGGACCAAGTAGATAGGAATGTCTTTATTTTTCTAACAATGTAATAAGGCCAATGGCCATTAGTGATTTTTACTTTTCGTCTGTCGTCTTGGGATTTATCTATTTTATTATCAACAAAATGAGGCATTTATCATTTTAAGTTCTCCAAATCAATTTGTCGATAGGCCTACCTCGGGCACAAAGAGGTCCCCAACTTAGGACACGCTTTCATTTTCGCATTATGTGTTTAAATACTGCAATACTCTTTTCATGATCCTCACTGACTTGGTTACCTTTTGTTTTTATTTTTTTCTTACACCCTTCCCCAAAGGTTAGTTCGTGCATTCTGGCATCATCAGCCTATCGCACCAGATCTAAGAGCCCTCCACCTACTCCTCCCCCTAGTCCTCCTAAGGGCAAAGACAACAAAGGCAAAAGTAAGATGGAAGAGTCCAGCGACATCAGAAAGGAGAGTGTGATTGAACGGTTACAGGCCACTGATGGCCGAGGTATTCAGGTCTGCATGAGAACATGTCACCACTTGAACAGAAATTGCTGAAGTTTCAGGAAGAACTCGATCAAGTCCGGAATCTGGCCAACTTGCCATTTTCCCTCAACATCCCTGACGTCAACCTTCCAAATGCTCAAAACACCGCACCTCCACAAAATATCCCAAGACAACAAAATCATCTTGCACCTCACTATCACACCACTTCCCCAAAGAACCAAACTCTCCCGACACAGTGCAATGCTTGCCACACCACAAATAACACCCCACTACTCATCCCAGAACCTCAGAACCCCACAAAAGACCATTTCCACACCTATAAAAATCCCATCTATGTGGAAAGCATGACCCACTCCACTCCGCCTATCCCACTGGCGTCCGAGTCTGACGAAAAGGATTTACTTATCAGGAACTTGGCCGAGAAGCTTAGGAAACTGACCAGCCGAGTCCAGGGTGTTGAAAGGACCAAGGGGATTGAAGGGTTGAATTATGAAGACCTTTGTATCCAACCTGATGACGAACTGTATGAAGGGTACAAGCCTCCAAATTTCGAAATGTTTGACGGTACCGGTGATTCGAGAGTCCATCTGAGGACCTATTGCGACAAATTGGTTGGCGTGGGAAAGGATGAAAAAATCTGCATGAAGCTGTTCGTGAGGAGTTTGAAAGGAGATGCACTGTCTTGGTACATCAGCCAAGACCCCAAGAAATGGTCAAACTGGGTAAGCTTGGCGTCTGATTTCATGGACAGATTTAGTTTCAACACAGAGAACGCACCGGATGTGTTCTACATTCAAAATTTGAAGAAGAAGCCTACAGAAACCTTTCGCGAGTATGCTACTCGCTGGAGGTCCAAAGCCGCTAAAGTCAGACCTTCTCTAGAGGAAGAACAGATGAACAAGTTCTTTGTCTGGGCTCAGGACCCGCAGTATTATGAACGGTTAATGATAGTTGAGGGCCACAAGTTCTCTGACATCATCAAATTGGGTGAGCGGATTGAAGAAGTTATTAAAAGCGGTATGGTTACAAATTTTGAAGCCTTGAAAGCCACTAACAAGGCTCTACAATCCAGTGGTGTGTCTAAGAAGAGAGATGGGGGAGCCGTAATGGTTGAACAAAGAACCAAGTCCCCACTCAAATACCAAACTTATCCGACATCTCCACTCACATATCATCCAACCCCGAATTACAAAGCACCCTCACCAAATTACCAAACTCCACCACCTTCCTACCAAGCTCCACCACCCACATATCAACCTGCTTCGCCCAAATATCCACAACCCGCTCCTGTCTACCACACTTATAATTCCCATCCATCCCATTACAAATCACCCCCTGCACGCCAAAACTTCCCTAGACCTGGTCCCAATTTTGATCGCCGCCCTCCAAAGCAATACACCACCATAGCCGAGCCAATTGACCAGCTGTATGAAAAACTCAAAGCTATTAGTTATGTCACACCTATCCCAGCTGCCACCCCTGAGAACCCTTCTCAGTGGGTTAACCCAAACAAATCCGGTGCATACCATTCCGTCATGAAAGGACACAACATCGAAGAATGTCGTTCTCTGAAGGACAAAATACAAGCTCTCATTGACAATAAGATTATTGTGGCGAAAGACCTTGCTCCAAACGTCCGCGACAATCCTCTGCCATAACATAAAGGTATAGGTATCCATATTATTGAAATAGAAGATGATTGGGACCCCGAGGTGTCAATCGGGTTGATCGCAGAAGGCGATGACCCAAAGAAACCCGCAGTCACTCTCAAACCGATCATAGTCCAGATTCAGGCCACTGAGGTGAATATGTATATACCATTTGAGTTTGAAGCAGCGCCACCTAAAAAGTCACCAGTGCCAATTGAAGTTGAGTTTGTATCTCCAGCAAATGCACCAGCTTCGTTCGAGGTCGCAGTCCTGCCACCCCGAACACACATTCTGTTTGAAATAAAAATGGCTGCACCAATTCCGGTGGTAATGTCAACCAGGCCAGCCTTCTATTCGGACGCTATCCCTTGGGACTACACAACCGAGGTGAGAAGAAAAGGCAAGGTCAGGTCTGAGGAAGCTGTCGCAGCACAGGGTATGACGAGAACTGGTAGGGTCTACACCTCTGAGCATCTAGCCGAGTCAAGCAAGCAGGCTGCCAACCGACCTCCCCTTATCGAAACAGGTACCGATGACATTGGGAGAAAGGTGCAAGCTAAGGAGTATTCAGTCATCGACCAGCTGAACAAGACACCGACACAAATATCTATCCTCTCTCTGCTGCAGAATTCCGAAACACACAGAAATGCTTTGTTGAAAGTGTTGAGTGAAGCATATGTGCCAAACAACATCACTAGTGGGGAAATGAACAGTATGGTAGGCCAGGTACTAGAGAGTCATAAAATCAATTTTCATGAGTATGAGCTACCACCTGAAGGATTGGGGCACAACAAAGCACTGCTTATCACCGTGCAATGCGAAGATCATTTCATCACAAGAATCTTGATCGATGGAGGTTCCGGTCTTAACATGTGTCCGTTGATAACACTCAAGAAATTGGGTAAAGGGATACATGAGATAAAGGATGGGGAGATCTATGTGAAAGCCTTTTACAGTTCTCAGAGGTCCACCATGGGGGAGATCAGTCTATGTCTACATATGGGACCGACTTGGTTCAAAGTGGATTTCCAGGTGATAGATGTTTCGGCATCCTACAACCTGTTGTTGGGACGACCCTGGATTCATGATGCTGGGGCCGTAGAATCAACACTACATCAAGCGGTAAAATTCAAGTGGAACCACCAAGAGGTGATTATTCATGGTGGCGGTAGCAACCCCATTTATAGTTGTCAAACTATTCCGGTGATTGACGGGAACAGAAAGATAGGCGGAGGAACTTACCACCACATTGAACGGGTCAATGCTATCGACAAGGACAAGTGGTAGGACAACAAGATCGAGACCATCCTGAACTGGAGAGGATATGAGCCAGGCAAAGGGGTCGGTAAAACCCTCCAAGGGATCACGAAGCCTATAAAACTCAAGGAACATGGCACCACTGTCGGTCTGGGGTATGAGTACACTTGGCAGGAATTCAATGACTGGTCACCACCTTGGCGCGGTCCCTATTACCCTTTGGAGCAGCCGATACCTCATCTTGAGCAGACTTTCAAGAAGGCCATCACTATTTACGGTTCAGATGAGGAAGAAGCACTTGCAGCAATGAGGAGTTTGTTCTTGGAGGATGATGATATGGGTTTCTGTGTTGTTTTCGAGGGGGAGGGGGAGGAAGGTCCTTCCATACAGACTGTAATCAAGGGGGCATATCTCAAGAACTTGTCTATATAGACAACCCAAGCTCGACGAGCCTCGGGGTAGCAAGGCTAAAACAAGCATTATTTACTGTTTCATTTACTAAATGATTTTCCTTTTCCTGCATTTTTCAATTTCTGCAATAAAGATCTTCAATGTTCAAAACAATTATTCAATCTATCAAAGCATCTTCTAAATTTCTCTTACGAATATGATATTTATTGCTATTGTTTTCTCTCATTACTTTATTTATACAACAATACTATTACCTGTCCTGATGAACCGATGACTGTGACATGCAATGAGATAATGCAGCAAACGGACATTGATTTAGAAGAAGACGACATACCTGACGAGATTGTCAAAGAAGTTGAGAACTTTGAGAACGTATTTGCATGGTCGTATGATGACATGACTGGTCTAAGTACGTCTATTGTGGCTCACAAACTGCCAACCGAAAGTTCAAAACCGACATGAGTTTGAAGATCAAAGAAGAAGTTACCAAGCAGATCAACGCCAAAGTTCTCCCGGTAGTGGAATACCCGACATGGTTAGACAATATTGTACATGTGCCAAAGAAGGACCGGAAGGTCAGAGTCTGCGTCGACTACCGGGATCTCAATCGGGCCAGTCCAAAAGACGACTTCCCCTTGCAAAATATACACATTCTGATTGATAACTGCGCCAAGCATGAATTACAGTCCTTTGTGGATTGCTTCGCTGGTTATCACCAGATTTGGATGGATGAGGAAGATGTTGAGAAAATGGCGTTCATTACACCATGGGGAGTGTATTGTTACAAGATGATGCCATTCAGTCTAAAGAATGCAGGGGCCACCTACATGAGGTCCATGACCACCATATTCCATGACGTGATTCACAAGGAGATCGAGGTGTACGTATATGATATCATTATCAAATCAAAGAAAGCTACTGGTCACATGGAGAATTTGGGGAAGTTCTTCAATATATTGCAAAAATACAATCTGAAACTAAACCCCGCGAAGTGTGCATTCGGGGTTCCTGCTGGGAAGTTGCTGGGATTTATTGTAAGCCGCCGGGGAATAGAATTGGATCCGTCCAAGGTCAAAGTCATTCAAGAGATACCACCACCAAGGAACAAGAAAGATGTGATGAGTTTCTTGGGGAGGTTTAATTACATCAGCCGGTTCATAGCACAGTCTACAGTCATCTGCGAGCCAATCTTTAAGATACTGAAGAAGCACTGCGACCAAGTGGACCAATGATTGTCAAAAGGCTTTCGACATAATCAAGGAATATTTGTTAACACCGCCAGTCCTAGTACCGCCCGAGCCAGGAAGACCTTTACTACTTTATCTTACAGTATTAGATGGAGCTTTCGGCTGCGTTCTGGGGAAGCACGATGAAACATGAAGGAAGGAACAAGCTATTTATTACCTCAGCAAGAAGTTCACTCCATATGAGGCCCAGTATTCTCTATTAGAACGCACCTGTTGTGCTCTAACTTGGGTCGCCCAAAAGCTGAGGCATTACTTCTGTGCCTACACAATATATCTCATATCAAGGATGGATCCATTAAAGTACATCTTTTAGAAGCCCATGCCCACTAGAAATCTAGCCAAGTGGAAAATCCTGTTGAGAGAATTCGACATTGTTTACATGACTCAGAAGGCAGTTAAAGGAAAATCTCTGGCAGACCACCTTGCTGAGAATCCCGTAGATGGAGGATACGAACCTCTGAAAACATATTTTCCTGATGAATAGGTATCATCCATAGGAGAAGATATTACAGAATCCTATGATGGCTGGAGGATGTTTTTTGATGGAGCAACAAACTTCAAGGGAGTCGGTATTGGAGCAGTACTAGTATTAGATACCGGTCAGCATTATCCGATATCGGCCAAACTCAGGTTCCCTTGCACCAACAATATGACCGAATATGAAGCCTGCATCTTGGGGCTCAATATTGCCATTGACATGAACATCCAGGAGCTGTTAGTGATTGGTGATTCAGACTTATTGGTACATCAAGTACAAGGACAATGGGCAACAAATAATTCCAAGATACTCCCTCTACACCATGTACAGGGGTTAAGAAAGAGGTTCACAAAGATAGAGTTCCAGCACGTCCCCAGAATCCAGAATGAGTCCGCGGACGCACTAGCTACTTTGTCCTCAATGATCCAGCATCCGGACAATAATTTCATTGACCCTATTCCCATAAACATCCATAATCAGCCAGCTTACTGTGTCCATATCGAAGAAAAAGCAGACGGAAATCCTTGGTTTCATGACATCGATAGGTACTTGGCAAAAGGAGAATACCCCAAGCTTGCAAATTCCACTCAGAAACACACACTTCGGAGATTGTCCAACAATTTTTTCCACAGCGGAGGAATCCTGTATAGGAGGACTCCCGATTTGGGGTTATTAAGGTGAATTGACTCAAAAGAAGCATCAAAGTTGTTGGAAGAAATTCATGCAGGGACCTGTGGCCCACATATGAACGATTTTGTTCTAGCTACGAAAATACTCCGAGCTGGTTACTTTTGGATGACTATGGAAATGGACTGCATCGAGTATGTTCGAAAGTGCCACCACTGCCAGATACATGGGGATATGATAAAAGTGCCTTCAAGTGAGCTCAATGCAACCAGCTCGCCATGGACGTTCACCGCTTGGGGTATAGACGTTATTGGACCAATTGAGTCTGCCGCTTCCAATGGCTACAGGTTCATTTTGGTCGCCATTGACTACTTCACTAAATGGGTCGAAGCAGCCTCCTACCAAGTAGTTACTAAGAAAGTTGTGCCGACTTTGTCTACGACTGCATTATTTGTCGGTTCGGAGTTCCAGAGTCAACCTCACTGACAATGGTTCTAATCTCAACAGTGACTTGATGAAAGCTATGTGTGAAACTTTCAAGATCAAACACAAGAACTCCACATCATACAGACTTCAGATGAATGGATCCGTAAAGACCGCTAACAAAAACATCAAGAAGATACTAAGGAAGATGATAGAAAGACACAAGCAATGGCATGAAAAGTTATCATTCGCTTTACTGGGATACCGCACCACTGTCTGCACATCAACAGGGGCAACTCCCTATATGCTAGTTTATGGTACAGAGGCTATAATTCTTGCCAAAGTGGAGATTCCATCTCTAAGAATTATACAGGAAGCTGAGCTTAGCGATGCAGAGTGGGTAAGAAGTCGTTATGAGAAACTGGCCCTCATAGACGGGAAGAGAATAAATGCAGTGTGTCATGGTCAACTATATCAGAACAGAATGGCCAGGGCCTTCAATAAGAAAGTCAAGCTGAGACGATTCACGCCAGGGCAGCTGGTGTTAAAGAAAATCTTTTCGCATCAAGATGAAGCCAAGGGGAAGTTCTCTCCTAACTGGCAAGGTCCGTACATGGTTCATAGAGTGATGACAAGAGGAGCACTTAAACTCGCAGAAATGGACGGAGAAATCTGGCCCAAGCCAATAAATTCAGATGCAGTCAAACGCTACTATGTGTAATCTTTATGCTTTCTCAATGATGTGATTTGAACTACGCCTGACCTGATTCTCGTTTAAGAGGGGATACGTAGGCATCCTATGGGTTCGGTCACAATTCAATAAAAATCTATTTTTCCCCGCAATTGGAAACTGGGGCAGAATTTTGAGGAGGACCCTCAAAATTCTGAAGCAAGTTCAGCCAGTCACGGCGCGAGCAGCAGTCAGAGGCATCCACCCAACAAACTGGGGCAGAATTTTGAGGAGGACCCTTAAAATTCCGCAGCAGAAGAGGTTGCAATGTCTCAAGCCGTGCCACGTCGTCGGTTCATCTAAAAACTACTTTAGATTATATATTATTCTTTTACAAAATCATGCATATTTATTTTTCAAACATCTTGTTTAGCTAATGCTACCCTAATGATACATATAGTATCATCACGATCATGCAAACGAGCCAAGCAGAGCCAACGGGAATGCGAACTAACCTTCCCCCTTTACAAAACTCACGATCTTTCTTTGGATGCAAGAACAAATTGCAAAATCCCCAAAACATATTATCCGCACAAAGGACAGACATCGTTCCTCAAACTCATCGCACACGCTAACATTTATTATCAGCAAAAATGATGCTTCACTATCACAATGCACTACCGCAATTAAAGCCAGCTAATAATTTCTGTCGTCCTTCCTTACATATTGCATAAGGCTACCTTTCTGCCTTCCGAGACTAAACGTTGTCTCCATCTGCATCAACATATTGCATAAGGCTACCTTTCTGCCTTCCGAGACTAAACGTTGTCTCCATCTGCATCTGCATATTGCATAAGGCTACCTTTATACCTTCTGAGACTAATCGCTGTCTCCATCTCCCTCTGCATATTGCATAAGGCTACCATTCTGCCTTTCGAGACTAAACGCTGTCTCCATCTCCCTCTGCATATCCCATAAGGCTACCATTCTGCCTTCCGAGACTAAACGATGTTTGCATCTGCATCCGCATATCGCATAACGCTACCTTTTTGCCTTTCGAGACTAAACGCTGTCTCCATCTCCATCTGCATATTGCATAAGTCTACCATTCTACCTTCCGAGACTAAATGTTGTCTCCATCTGCATCAACATATTGCATAAGGCTACCTTTCTTCCTTCCAATACTAAACGTTGTCTCCATCTGCATCCGCATATCACATAAGGCTACCTTTCGCCTTCTGAGACTAAACGCTGTCTCCATCTTCATCCGCATATTGCATAAGGCTATCTTTCTGCCTTCCGAGACTCAACGTTGTCTCCCATTTACCTTTCAAAAGAAACCCATGTCTCTATCATTCGCTTCCTTTCGGGCTAAGCTCTGCTCTTTTTAAATTCTCAAGACTAAGCTCTGTCTTGTCCGCGTCATGCTATTGCATCTTCATGGGCTTAAATATCTCCAACCTATTCAAAGACGTCATTTTTCGGAGGCACAATCTTCATAGCCCGAGAACACCATGTCATGGCCTGAGGATCTCTTTTATCATTTTGCATATCATTATTCAAAGGCGTCATGGTTCAGAGGCACCATCCTCATGGCCCGAGAACATTATTTCATGGCCTACGAATCCCTCATCAAAGCAATTCATGGCCCAGGACATCATAGTCTAAAGACGTCATCCTTAACCGTCCAAAGAAAGCATTCATAGTCTAACGGGAATTTGCATCATGTTTAAATTATGCACAATATATGCTCGTATTGTTTGTTTGCAGGTAATCCGGCAAGCAACAACCATCCAGTCAGGATCAGTCCCGCTCCAGGTCTCCTAACTATCTCGTAATCTGTTTGCTCAGTTAACCTTGTACTTTGCGTCCATTCTTGTAAAACTTAATCGGTATACTTCACCGATGACCCCTGAACTACATACGGAATGATTCCTGTAAGACCAGGGATATGTAGGCAACTCAGGAACCAGGGTGCGGCCTGAACCTTTCAAGCTATTTCCACTCGGTCAAAATTGGCCATCATATCTTTACCCAACAACTCTTTCATCCTTTCCGGGTAAAGAGAGGCAGCTGTTGATACCCAATTTCTTTCTCAAATTATTTATGTAAAACTTGTATATATACCTTCAAAATCACTCTTTATAATAACTGGTATTTTTCCAAAAATTTTCATATTTTTATTAAATCCTTTTCCAATTTATTCAGTGTTTTTATATTCAATAATTATTCATAAATTGTATTATAAATAATTTCAAAATATTTCCCAGTCAGTATATCATTTTTAATCCTATTAGGATTTAATTATTTCACAAATTAGCCAATTTAACATTATTTGACCATAATTACAATAATTTTACAACTATGGCCTAATTGTACATTTTATACCATTTAAATCAATAATTATTTTATTTTATATTTTTTATATTCATTAGTTACCTTAATTTCATTTATTTAGCATTAATTTCATTTTATACAATTATCAACTATTTTTTATTAATTATTTATCTATTTTTTGGGTATTTAACTAATATCCACTTCTAATTTCAATGCTAGCCTAATTTCACCCGGGACCCTACCCAATTTAATCAGCCCAATTACCCAGCCCAGACCTAAAATCATACCCCGCCCAACCCCACGACTAATCTGAGCCGTTGATCAATTTAAATCAACGACCCAAATTAGTGTTATCATAATTAAACCTAGACCTACCCCCCTCCGACCTCTCATTTCCCAGTCTCTCATTCTCTCTCTATCTCTCTCTGGTTCTCTCTGGTTCTCTCTAGAACCTTCCCTTGCCTCCCTTCTCCGATGGTGTTTGTTCGTCTTCTCCGGCAAGTTCCCTCACCGAAAACTATGGTCTCCCATTATCTTCTGGTTACTGCTTCACCCTACACCGGTCTAATGACACCCTAAGGCCCTCAGGCGAACCTGGAGCGGCTCAGCTCCTACCCATGGTCCCTCATGCCACCTTCCGGCCTCCTCCGGCCGTATGAGTAAGAACCATGACTTTTCCGGTTAACACTGGCGACATCTTTAAGGGTTTTCTTGTTTTTTCAATTCTCTGAAACCCTAACCCCTGGTATTTTCACGATTCCTTTTAGATCTGTGTATATCATGAAGCTTGTTAGATGTTTTCTTCGAAAACCTTCCTATTCTCTTAGATCTACACTAGATTCGGGCTTATTATGAGTATTATTACATTTTTTTTAATGGTTTTCCATTTTTTAAACAAGTTTTTCACTTAGGGTTTCTGAAACCTTTTCTTCAAACAGTTTTAGTTTTACCACCGTGTTCTAAATTCTGAGCATGTCTTTTTCTTTCGATTTGTATGTGTGTCTGTTTCCCATGAGTAATCCCTGTTTCTTTGTGATTATTGCTTCACTATGATATTGGGTCTTTGATTCTGCTGCTTTTTGTGTGTTCACCCTGCTCGAATCATTACTGCCTTGAATCCCTGAATGATTATGAGTAGTAATATACTGATTTTTCATACGATATCCTCTGTGGATTATGAATTTTTCCTTAGATACATGAGGCCTTCCCTTAATTAGTACCAATTTCGAATCCCTGATTTCTTATGAGATGTTCTTATTGATTTCCAACTTTGTGTTCTTACCTTGTTACATAATTGATTACTATTTCCTTAAGTGATATATTCTGAACCTAGTCTCAATTGTATGCTTGAATTAGGGTGAAATTTTTTCCTTATATGTTACAGGCATAAGAACTTTCCTTAATTGTTATTTTACCTACTAGCCATTTGAGTTTAACCCCTTAAATTAAGGGATACCTAATTTCATGTTGTACGTACACTGATCTTATATTCCTCTAAGCTATATATGGTTCTTTCCTTATTTAATACACACCGAGTGAATTACTCCCTTGATTATAGGGATACTTGTACTAATTGGGTATTGATTGATATTTAGTCCCACAATCACTGGTTAATTATGGTTCTTTCCTTATTTTTCATCAAGTTTTCAAAACTATATATACTCTATTCATACACAGACACACACAGGAACTAATCTGTTCAAAAATCTCTCTCACAATTTAAACGACTTTCTACTCTCTTCTATGCTAACTACTACTATTCTAAGTTAGCCGGCTACAAGCCAAGGCTAACTATTGTGCATCTCCTGCTTTCCTGTTTGTATTACTTCTTTCTTCACTTCACTGGTATGTTCTAATTTAGATTTCAGTCCTCAAACCAACATGTTTCCATTACTATTGTAATTCAGTATGTTTCCAACTTGCTTACTTATTCTTCAGCATGTATCTAGTACCCTGAACTCCCCTCTGCATGTTTAGATTAGGCTTTATTTGCTTATGACCAGCATGTTTCTGTACACTTAGCACCTAATTCGTACATGCCTATGACTGGTACATTAGTTTAACCATGGCCTTAGTTGTTAATCTAACCTAGAACTTTACTGTACCCCCTGATCCTCTAGGACCTTAGGCGTTCCTGATTGCATGTCCATGTGTGTTTCTGCCTGCTGTATGTATGCCCTTACATGCTCTGTATTTATCCCTAATCCCATTACCCCTGTCTGTGCCTGTTGGACTATCCTTGGTCCTTTATGATGTTAAGCTCCCATTTCCTTCTTCAAAAACTGTTTTCTTACTTACCCTTTCTCAAAACTGTCCCTTACTTAAATCCTTTTAAATAAAAAGCACTCTCACATATACTCTTAGAAGTCTAAGTTCATCCCCCTTCGTGTGAGCACTGCTTTGGGGACCGTTTGAGTACCCCCTAAACTCTGACACATAAGGCAGGCACTTCCACACTGCACATGTTTAACTCTATGGCCATGTATGGGTGTGAGCAGTGCCCGGGAGCCCTTGCGGTCCTTAGGGAACTATGATACACCCGGACTATGAAAGGCTATGCAACACCATAAGGCATTGAGGTTGGGAAGATATGGGCCTAATTGAAGGCTCCCTATAGAAGTAACTTCTTATTTTTCCTTTGGTTGTGTAATTCATAATTTCCTAGACTGTAATAATTTGTAAACAACTCAGGGGACATATAATGAAAAGGGAGGGGTAACTACGCATGCGATAGCTATTAAAGAGACAGAAATAATGCTATTAGAATTTATTTCCTATCTGTGCAATAGAGATCATGTTTAGGCCAATATGTTCAAATTCATTCATTAGAAACCATGCTATTTGATTTTACTTCCTATCTTTGCAATAGAGATCCTGTTTAGGCCCATATGTTCAAATTCATGCATTAGAAACCATGCTATTTGATTTTACTTCCTATCTTTGCAATAGAGATCATGTTTAGGCCCATATGTTCAAATTCATGCATTAGAAATCATGTTTATTAGGTATCATACCTACTTTTTCAGCATGTTCACTTTTACTTAGAAAAATCCTGCTAATAAATGGTATTCTATACTATCATGTCCACACTGCCATGTACGCCTACATATCTTGTCCTAGGCTAAACAACATTAAAATAAATTATCACTCCAGCATCTTTTGAAACCATAATTAATACTGTGACTAATGAGCATTTAGAAATCATGCTTAGGAATTCTGCATATGCATCATTCTGCATCTCTACCTATGCATTAAATATCATGTTATAGGGTCCTAATCGCTCAACTACATTTAGTCTAATTTCTTATGTATAAAAAAGGTATAACAACCTCACTCAGTTTTTTTCTAAAAACAACTGGTAATGCTTCTGTGTTCTGAACAACCTAGAACATCATGTTTAGGTAACAGTTTGCAACAGCTCCTCTAATATTTCTGTTAATATACACTATTCCCCGCCTAGGCAAGCCTTAGGTGAGGAAATTTCCATAAAATTTAGAAATCTGTCTCTCTCTTGTGTGTGCTGCTTCATACTAATCGGTACTTTTAAATCATTAGGCAAACTGATTAGAGCATATTTTTAGGTTATAAAGCAAGTCTGCCTATCCTCTTAATTCACCTAGATACCATGTCTTAGGATCTTAATAAACAATAATGCCCTTATATGTGTTTGAGTCGTGCTAATTATATGCATCTGCGGAGGAAAATCTGAGCCTCCTTTATGCTCCTATGTGTTTCCCATTGACTACAGTCCTACATGTTCATTGCTTGTCGCCTTAGAATTTTACCCTTTTAAAACATGAGGGTCTGCCTAGTACCTACCCTTTAGGATAGTAGTCCTAACCTCCTCCAGGACTGACAGGATGGGACGGGTAATAGAACGCAATAGAATCCTTGACCAACACACGCTTTAATTACCTTCATGGGGTGGGAAGGGTAGAATATGGATATGATGATCGGTGCACTAATACCACGTGTATCCCCTTTTCAAGGAGTGATTACCGGGTATTGCATTGATGTGATCCATATTATTATAAACCTAGAACACCTGTATACGCTAGTTTGTAATCATCCCTATTGTTTTCTAAACACCTGTATGCTTAAGACTTAAATCCCCTCTTATTTGAGCCTTTACTTGTTATTTATTAGTTGTACAAATTCACTAAACCATTTGGCCGGGAACCACACTTGTGGATCCTAAGGGGTGTCTAATACCATCCCCTTAGGATAATTTCAAGCCCTTACCCAAATCTCTGGTTAGCAGCGTAGTTGTAATTAAAACCCTTAGGTTCCCTAACACACCGTTAAAATCGTTAGGTGGCGACTCTTAAAAATATGCAAACCCCTTTCCCAAAAGGAAAGAGTTGTCCCAACCAATGTCATAAACCCGATCTTCCGTTAAGGAGGAGGAAAAAAGGGTGCGCAACACCATGTACTGAGTAAGTGCCGAGCCTAACCTCAGCGAAGTAGTGACGAGGCTAGGACAAGACACCACATAAAACCTGGACATCAAATCATGCTAACAGGAAATAATAGCAATTAAAGAATGTAAACAGTAATTAATGGGAAGGGAACATGCGATAGTGAATTTTCAACATAAGGAATGAGGAAAACAATAAGGCAAACACAGATAATGATCAACAATAATTTTTCCAATTAAGGATAGAAAGTAAACTTGTACAGCATCACCCTTCGTGCTTTTACTCTCAGCCTCACCATATAATAAATAGAATACACGGCATCACCCTTCGTGCTTTTACTCTCATCCTCACCAGATTATAATTAAGAATTGCACGGCATCACCCTTCGTGCTTTACTCTCTTCCTTTCCTTATAAATAAATCATGCACGGCATCACCGTTCGTGCTTTTCATTCTTCCTCGCAATATAATTAAGTCATGCACGACATCACCCGTCGTGCTTTACACTCTTCCTCACAATCTCATCAAATCATCAACAACATAAAAGGGGAT
>MDKI01156085.1:0-83380 GCA_005239505.1 Nicotiana paniculata | reverse complement strand
TATATATATATATATATATATATATATATATATATATATATATATATACTGTTGCAGCGTGCATCCCGATCCATATATAACATACACTGCAGGGTGCAACCCGATCCATATAATAGTCGACTGTGCTATATATATATATATATATATATATATATATATATATATATATATATATATATATATATATATATATATATATATATATATATATATATATATATATATATATATATATATATATATTGTTGCGTCATGCAGCCCGATCCATATATAACATACACTGCAGGGTGCATCCCGATCCATATAATAGTCGACTGTGCTCACTGGGGTGTACAGACTCTTGGAGGGGCTCCTTCAGCCCAAGCGCTATATCTGCTGCGGTGTGCAGCCCGATCCAATATGTATATTGTTGCAGCGTGCAGCCCGATCCATATGTAACAAATATTTTTGTGGCGTGCAGCCCGACCCATATATATATAATAACATATATATTATCGCGGCGTGCAACCCGCCCCATAACTATCCTCACATACTTGGCGCTGTGATGACCCAAAAGGTCATCTTGTGTAATTTAGCAAAACCTATGTTCCGAGGCCCTGAAAGCCTCTGTTAATCTCACCTCGATGTGTGTGCACAGCCCAAGCGCGTAATCGGGAAGTTTTTATGTGGAAATGTGTTGAACTGTTGAATTTATGATAATTAATGGAGTAAATTTGACTCCGGTTAACATTTTGGGTAAACGGACCCGGACCCATGATTTGACGGTCCCGGAGAGTCCGTAGAAAAATATGGGACTTGGGCGTATGCCCGAAATCGAATTCCGAGATCCCAAGCCCTAGAAATGAATTTTTGAGTGAAATTGTTTTTCTGAAATTTATAAACAAAAGTGAAATGAAAATTGGTTAGAATATGTCGGTATCGGGCCCGTATTTTGGTTTCGACGCTCGGTACAGGTCTTATATGTGGTTTAAGATATTTCTATGAAGTTTTGATGAAAATGGACGTCGTTTGACGTGTTTCGGACTTAAAACTCTAAATTTGAAAGTTTATGAGGTTTGAAGAAAAACTGGTGATTTTGAGGTTTGATTCGTTGTTTTCGATGTTATTTTAGCGATTTGATTGCGCGGTCAAGTTCGTAGGGTGTTGTGTGAGTTATTGGTGGAATTTGGTGTCATTCCGAGTTTTATGGGTCAGTTCGGCACGTTGTTAGCGAAGTCTAGAAAACTTAAAGTTTCTAAGTTTGGTTCTTGGGGTTTGGGGGTGTGATTTTGAGTTCTAGCGTTGTTTGGGGTGTTCTAAAGGCTCGAGCGAGTCCGTATTATTATTTGGGACTCGTTGGTATATTTGGACTAGGGCTCGGGTGGGCCTAGGTGCCTTCTGGGCACCTAACGGGGCTAAAACCCAGCAAACATAGCTGCTGGTGCACCTGTTTTGGTGTGACCGCAGGTGCGGGACCGCTTCTGCTGTACCTAGCATCGCAGGTGCGATAACCCAAGGGCCTGGCCAATCATCGCAGGTGCGGAAAAATTCTCGCAGGTGCGAGACCGCAGGTGCGGTCTCTACTCCGCAGGTGCAGGCCCAGGCTCCCTAGCCCATTTCCGCAGGTGCGAGATTTTTCTTGCAGGTGCGAGACCGCATGTGTGGTCCCCAGAGCCACAGGTGCAGAATCACTGTTCAGGCAGTGTGTTATATATACGGGTTTTAAACCCATTTTTCTCATTTACTTCTTCTTCCTTGGGCGATTTTCCTCCATTGCTAAGGGCTAACGACCTGGTCTTCTAAGGTAAGTGAACTCTACTCAAAAATTAGCTTCATGCATGGATTTCTAGCTTAATTAACTACATAAATTAGTGCAAAAATCAAGAATTTGGGTAGTAACCTAGAACTTGTAATCATTTGAGAATTTTCTGTGAATTGGCCATGAAATCAAGTAAGAATCTGATGTTAATGATCCTTAGGCTTTGGGCTAGTGATCCCTTCAAGAATTATTAGAATCTGAGCGAGCGGCCCCGGGGTCAAATTTTGATATTTTTGGAAGAATGCTAGGAATTGTATATTTAGGCTATGGGATTGTATTAATGAGTCATTATTGATGTTAATAAGTTAATTATGTCTAGAAATTGTTGTTCCGGAATTGAATTCAAAAGGAAAGGCGGTGTTAGAGGCAAACTGATACTTTGCATCGTGAGGAAGAGAGAAAAAGCACGAAGGGCGATGCTGTGCCATGATTCATGTTAACTTACATCGTACATTGCATTTTGAGGAAGAAAGTAAAAGCACGAAGGGTGATGTTGTGCCATTAATTACATCTCTGGCATTATATTTGTTTCATTAGCATATTTCTGATAAATTGCCTTCTTGTCTGTTTCTATGTGCTTAATTAACTGCTCTATCTCATTTGTTACCCCATTGTCTGTTCCCGTATTCCCCTATGTAATTTTTTATCTATTGCTTTGTTGTTTCATGATATATATGTTGTAGAATAGGACAGGTTAACGTTTGTTGTCAAGTCTAGCCTCGTCACTACTTCAGCCGAGGTTAGGCTCGGCACTTACTCAGTACATGGGGTCGGTTGTACTGATGCTGCAGTGCACATCTTATTGTTGTGCAGATCTCGCACTCGGACCCAGTGGACAGCGTTGAGGGAGTCTCCTTCAGTTCACCTTAGAGGCTTCAAGGTATACCTGCTGGCGTTCGTGGGCCTTGGTGTCTCTCCTATCCTTGTTCTTCATTTCTGTCTTGTTTTTTCTCTAGTCTTCAGAGACAGTCATGTATTTCCTTTCAGACTTTGTATTTAACACTCCTATAGACAGTTCGTGAGTTTGTGACTCCAGGTTTTGGGAAATTATTGCGACGTTGTGTTATGTTGTCTTTGCTTAGCTTGAAAACTTTATCTATTTCCGTTGTTAAGTTGTGAACTGTTTTTAGCTTATTCCGTTAATTCGGTGTTATCATGTTAGTTTAATTGTACACGTTGGCTTGTCTAGCGGGTTCAACATTAGACGCCATCACGGCCCGAAGGAAAGGTGCGATTTCGAGGCGTGACAGGCGCTCGGCCTAACACATATATACTACCACGGCGTGCAGCTCGATCCATAGTATCCTTACATACTCGGCTCTCGACCTCACTCAGTCACCCTCACAAGCCACTTGGGCAATTCATCTCGACTCACGGGACTTAGCCTAAAATACATTTCGGAGTTTTCAAAGTAGTGTGATAATAGTGAAAATAACAACAAGTAGGAAACATGACTGAGTTCACAATTGTTCTAAGAGGATAGTGATAGAAAGTGTAAAAGTACCCTCTGAGGGTCTAAACAGGTTGGCACAAGGCCCCAAACATGGAAAATATTCCTGAGGGTCTAAACAGATCGGCACAAGGCCCCAAACATGGCTCACTGCCCACAAACAAGTATAAACTTCTGAAAGACAGGATGTCGTAAGGTTTCAAATCGAATACGCGGCTTAATACTCTCTACAGGACGGACCAAGTCACAATCCCTATCGGTACACGTCCCCACGCTCGTCACCTAGCATGTGCATCACCTCATTTATCAATACAATATCAAATAACGGGGTGTCATACCCTCAGGTTTAGAGTTACAATCGTTACTTACCTCAAAACAACTCAAAAGCTACTCCGCGATGCGCTTGCCTCTCGAGTTGGCTCCCAAATGCTCTGAATCTAACAAAAATCAGATTAACATCATCAATATACGCTAAGGGAACTAAACTACTCGAAAGATATAAATTTTAACACAATTCTCGAAATTCGGCCAAATTCGAGCCCTGGGCCCACATCTCAAAATTCAATAAAATTTGCATCACTAGAATCCTCATCTTCCCACGATTCTATACATACCAAAAACTCCACAATCGGACCATAATTGCCCACTCAAATCACCAAAAGAATTTCCAAATTTCCTCGCCATTTTTGCCAACTTTTTCCACTTTAATTCTTCAAATTTACAAGCCTAATCCGTTACAAAATAATATAGAAACGAGTTTTTTAAACCGGGAAACTTACCTCCACTAAAGACCCTCGAATTCCTTCTTCAATTTGCTCTCAAACAAGCTCAACCCGCATGCAACAATGGAAGAAATGACCAAAATTTCGCGGAGGCACCAATTTATAATTTCTGACCAGTTAATCCGCACCTGCGGACAATTCCTTGCACCTGCGGTCCTAGGTGCGCACCTGCGAAAACCCACTAACAGTCCAAACTTCGCACCTGCGATTCCTTCTCCGCACCTGCAGCTTCGCAGGTGCGGCCCATGCTTCGCACTTGTAGATTCCTCCTGCTTGGCCTTTTTTAGCACCTGCGCACGGACCTTCGCACCTGCAGCATCGCACCTATGTCTCCCCATCCGCAGATGCGGCCACACCAGAAGATTCACACCAACAGCTATTTGCTGCAAATTTCCTAAGTCCAAACCTCCGCTAATCATCCGAAATCAATCCCGAACCCCTCGAGGCCCCAACCAAACATACCAACACACCCCATAGCATCATTTAAACTTAGTCGAGTCTTCGAAACATCAAAAACAACACAAAAACACCAAAATTACATCAAATTCAAACCTATGAACTTTAAAACTTCTAAATTTCGCCAATGACGTTGAAACCAACCAAAACACATCCGATTGACCTGAAAATTTGCACACATATCCAAAATGACATTAAAACCCTGCTCCAACTGACATCAAAACTTTCGCCAATTCAAGCTTAACTCTACACCGGACATCAAAACTTTATTCTGAACACACTCCTAAGTCCTAAATCACCTAACGAAGCTATCCGAGCCATAAAATCCATATTCTGAGGTCGTTTACCAATAAGTCAACTCCTAGTTTGACTTTTCCAACTATTAAGCTAGTTTAAGAGACTAAGTGTCTCAGTTCTCACTACGACCACTCTGAACCCGAACCAATCGACCCAACACAACATAAATAGGCTAAGAAACATATGATAAAGCAGAAATGGGGGAAATGGGGCTAATCACACCGAACGATAGGCAAGGTCGCTACATCCTACCCTTTTTAAACAAATGTTCTTCCTCGAACGAGTCTAGAAACATACCTGGATTCTCGAATAAGTGAGGATATCTGCTCTGCATCTCCCGTTCAGTCTCCCAGGTGGCATCCTCCACCGGCTGTCTTCTCCATTGAACCCTCACTAAAGCTATATCCTTAGACCTTAACCGTCTGACCTGACGACCCAAAATAGCCACTAGCTCTACATCATATGACATATCACCCTCGAGCTGAACCGTGCTGAAGTCCAAAGCATGACGGGTCACCAACATACTTCCAAAGCATCGAAACATGGAACACCGGATGAATACTTGATAAGCTGGGAGGCATGGAAAGCCTATAAGCCGCCTCCCCAATCCTCTGAAGCACCTCAAAAGGCCCAATAAACTTGGGACTCAGCTTTCCCCTCTTCCCGAACCTCATAACACCCTTCATGGGTGACACCTTCAGTAGTACCTTCTCCCCAACCATGAAAGATACATCTCTAACACACTCCTAAGTCCCAAATCACCTAACAAAGCTATCTGAGCCATAACATCCATGTTCCGACGTTGTTTACCAATAAGTCAACTCCTAGTTTGACTTTTCCAACTATTACGCTAGTTTAAGAGACTAAGTGTCTCAGTTCTCAGTACGACCACTCCGAACCTGAACCAACCAACCCAACACAACATAAATAGACTAAGAAACATATGAAAAAGCATAAACAGGGGAAATGGGGCTAATCACACGGAATGACCGGCAGGGTCGTTACAATCTTTTGTTGCGTATGAATGTTATTTCTGAGAGTGAGTGAATTCTTTCTATCTTAAGTTCCTAATTGTTCTTAAATTTGATTGTGTGTGTGAAACTACTCTCTATTGTTGTGAGGGCACTTGATTCATGAAGAAAAAGTAATGTCGTTGACCTCTGTGTTAAAGTAAGTGAGGGGGTTATAAATAAATGTGTGGTGCTCTTAAGTCAAATGTTGAGGCTATGATGTAACATTATTGTGCTTAATATATCTTAAATATTCTTGGTGTAAGTAGTTATGAGAGTTGTTTAAAAGAGGTCGTGTCTATATAAAGTGTAGTTGGATTGCTCGAGGACGAGAAATGGTTTAAGTGAGGGGTGTTGATGGTAGGCCATAATCTCGTGTTTTAGTCGCTTATTGCACGCTAATTTACTGCAATTTAATAGAGTTTGAGCTTTAATCGCTAAGTGTTTTGAAGTAATTGTGTAAATGTATGCCTTTTAGGAGGATTTCGAGCTATGTAAATGGTATGGAACTAATTCGAGTGATTTGGAGCTCTGAAGTTTAAGTGAAATCCCAAGGGATTAAGCCCGGATCGTGTTCGGGGTTCGAAAACCACATCTGGATATCAAAATTCAAGAAAAAAGCCGGACTCTGAGAAACTTCTACAGCCGCGGCGCATGGGACACCGTGGCTGTAGAAAGTCTATTGTCTATGCATTGTGAAGCTCTCTGGAATTCCCTAGAACCTCCCCTCTTGGTGTGTCTCCCCATGCGGCACGCCTGTGCATTTTTTACAGAATATTTTCCAAATTTGCATAGGAAAAGGTGTTTTCGTCCAGGCCCGACCCTACTTAGTATAAATACATGGAAAATGTAATTTTTGGGACTTTTGACACATCTAAGACCTAAGGAGGCTAAGGAGAAGTTGGAAAAGCAAGCGCACAATGATTTCATCATTCAATCCTCACCCAAGACAAGAATTTGGACGTTTTATGTTTTCCTTTAACTTAAAGTTATTTGTGATGAATTACTCCATATATATGGAGTAGTTCTCTTTAGGGTTTGATGGATTTGCTGTGTTGATATTTGTTTGTGGATTTTAACTCTAGTTTGTATGTATTGAATCATTTTACGTGTTTTGATTGTTGCATCTATAGTCACATATTCATGTAATCGAAAGAGGTATAACTTGTGATATTTTTGCATTATCTTGTTGGTTTAATTCAGTAATTCTTCGTAGTAATCGAGAGAGGATAGTTGAATTGTTGATTAAACCTAGTTAGGAGGATAATCGAAAAAATTTCTCCTAAATACAAATCCACTATGAATTCGTGTATATCTTCACCGAGCGTAAATTGGTTCATATTTTAGAGGTTGAGACTTAATCGAGAGAGGAGTTTATATTAAACGCTTGAACTAATAATTGAGTGAATTAGAGAGACTCACTTGAACATTAGAAGTGAATTAACTAGAGTTAAATCCCAGAAAATTATCTTGCATCTATCCAATCAACCCCTATTTTCTCCCACTGATATCTTCCCTGCTTAATTTTGTTCGATTGTCATTAGTCAAATAGATATAGATTCTTAGTAAATTTTAGTTTCAAATCACATAAACCTCAACTGTTGATCATATTGAATAGCAATCTAGCTACAAACTATGATAATACTGTTTAAAGCCAATCCTTGTGGATACGAAATTATACTATACTATATTTGACTAGCGAGCATAATTTTGTGTTGTGTTTTTAGCTTGTAAACAAACAAATAGGGATTAATATACTAGCGAGCCTTAGTGCGCTCAAACAAGGATAAATATGAAACAACAAGCGAGAACTAAACCAAGCTCGAAAATATCTAATCTCACAAATATATTAGTCAAGGCCTGAACATTCATAGCCAAACGCCTCTCCTCAGATGGAATAAATACAAAACTACTCATACTATCTACTGCCTCAAATTTAAATCATCACGTGTTGGAGACTTCTATTATTAATATAGACCTTACATGACATAGCATACAAGTAATGCCTCCAAATCTTAAGTGCATGCGCAAATAGTTGCTAACTCCAAATCATGAACCGAATAATTCTTTTCATAGGGATTTAACTGCCATGATGCATAAGCAATCACCCTACCATTCTGCATCAACATAGGGCGAAGACAATTGCATGCAACATCAAAGTACATTGTGTACAGCCTGGAACCTGTAGGCAACACTAACATTAGGTTTTACTCAAAGCAGTCTTGAGCTTCTAAAATCTCTCCTCATATATATAAGACCACCTAAAACGAACACTTTTCCAAGACAACTTGGTCACTAGGACTGCAAATAAGTGGAAACCCCTCCACAAAGTGACGATAGTAGTCTGCACTCATAAAATAGGGCAAAAACATCCCATGCTCAATTTTCAACATCATCACAAATTGTCGGTATCCAACTGATATCGAGTATTCAACATCGCATACGAATGAATAGGACAGAATCAAAAATATAAGCTTCAAGCTAAAATAAAATAAAATGATAAGGAATCAAAGAAAGGGAAAGTTCCTAAACTCCTATAGCCTCTCGCAAATAGATACTGACTCTTTGTACCAATCCATAAGTTTCTAAACAATTACTATTCATGATCTTTTATCCAATTATTAAGTCATTAACAGTGTTATGACATAAATATGAAATCAAAATATGTCACAAATTAACATCATGAATACATAAATCAAAGTCAAAGTCTAAACACGACCACCACTGTCTCACAACTCTCCCAAGACTCGGTATCGCATTCTCACGGGCATCTATAAAGAGTAAGAAATATCAATTGAATAACAACATCTATCCAAAAACAAAAATACAAAGGCAGAGATACGTAAATAAGGAAGGGGGACTCCATATTCCACGGATTGGATCAAGTAAAGTAGCTCACCACGAATTCTATAAACAAGCTCCTAAATAGTTAGATGGGTGCAACTAGTACCTGCTCAAACTCTACGCAAAAATATACAGAATTTTAGTATGATTACAAAACCATGGTACTTAGAAAGTATCATGTCTAGCTTCGAAGAAGTAGTGGTGAGAGATCAACACTGACACTTACTAGCATTTCAATAAGCAAGTAAATGCACAAATAAAACAAGAGATAAGACGTGATATCATCAAATAGGTACAACGGTACAGGAACAATAAGATCTGGTATTTAGACATGTTTCTCAAGCAAATAAAATACAATATGATGTCAATTATCTCAATTACTTTCAAAATCATGATGAGAGTCAATCAATGTATATATAAGAGCTAGTGCATGAGTCTAGGATGCAAATGCATGCTCATAAACCAACCTCATTGCCTGACAACACAAACTAATATGCTCAAAACCAGAAAGTTTCCAAACTAAGCACCAATCTTGGTGTCTGCGCTCATAGAGCCCAAGGTAACATGGGTAATCATCTGACTAGAATTCCCTCTTCCAAGGATAGACAAGAGAGTTACCTCTTCCGGCAAGATTCAATCAACAACAATTGTTTTCCTTTCAAATACAAATCTAAACAACTCGAATATAGTCTATTACTTAATAACACTGAACAAAACTATAGGAATCAATTCCAAATAATAAAGCTTCAATCTTTAATCAAATCCAAAAAACTCAACAAAAGTCAACCCAGGCTCACATGGTCAAAACTTGAGTCTTGGGGCAGATCTCGACTATCCATAACCCCATGAGTCCAGGTATGTGATAAGATTCTAAAACGGAGCCCAAATTGACCCTCAAATTCCTAAATACATCTTCTTAAGTTGTAGGCAAAAAATCTCAAGTTTCTCTTAAAAATTTTGTGTTTTAAGTGTATAAATTCATGGAAAATAATGATATATAATCAAATCCAAATAGAAATCACTTACCCTCAAAGTAGTGGTGAATATCTCCTCAAAAATTTTCTCTTCCCGAGCTCCAAATCTCAAAAACGATAAAAAAAATGAGCCAAACTTAAAATAATATAATATGATAAACATCATTGCAAATGCGCCTCAAAGTCTCGCATATGAAATTCTCGCTTATGTGGCCAAAGAATCGCATCTACGAGCTCTAAGCCTCGGGCTCCTCTCCACTTCTATGACCATTAAACTCTGCAGTTGCGAAAGTGCAGGTGTCATCATCACTTCCGCATGAGCGACCCCCCATGCCTGACCAACCTCCATAGGCGCGCAATCCACCTCTCAAGTGCATCCTTCGCGCCCACGCACCCCTAGTCACAGGTGCGACTAAGATATAAGACCAGTCTCCTGCCAATGCAATCAAAACCATCACATGTGTGACCTTCGAACCTGTGCACCTCCCTTCGCAGTTGCGATGCACCAGAACCAGCAATACCAAATAACATCGAAAGTGGTATGAAACCATCCTGAAAAATGCCCAGGGCCCTCGGGACCCTGTCCAATCATACCACCATGTCCAAATACATAACATCATCAAAAATAACAACAACAACAACAACAACAACAAAAACAACAACAACAAAAACAACAACAACAACAACAACAACAACAACAACAACAACAACAAAAAAGAATCAAAGATCAAATACATCCTTGACTTTCAAACTCACTAACTCCACCAAATGCATATGAATCATACTTAAACTCTAGATTACAACCAAAATCCGTACATAAGTTTCATTCAACTAAATAAACCCAACTAAAGTCCTGAAAGATAAATTGGAAATCAATAATATCAAAGTCAATTATCGGTCAAACCTATAAACTCTCTAATTCTTTAAGTTGCCAACTTTCAGCATATAGAACCAAAACCTTTTAGGGACCTCTAAATCCAAATATGAACATATTCCCACGTCCAAAATCACCATATAAACTTATTGAAACTATAAAATCCCAATTCTACGGTCGATTACTCAAAAGTCAACTCTTCTAACTTAAAGCTTCAATAGTAAGAATTTCTCTTCCAAACCAATTTCGAACCTCTCAAAAATCAATACTAACCATACTCGCAAGTCATAATACATCAGATGGAGATACTCAAGGTATTAATTCACATAACAGAATATCATAACTCAAAACGACCAGTCGGATCAGTACATTCGAAATTATAGTCATATGCACTTTACCAGCTTGTTCACATGACACATACGTGTCAATTGGCCTGGGATCTACTTATTCATATGTTTCCCCATATTCCAAAGTAATTGGGGTTAAAATATAAAGCATTAAATGAGACTTTACTAGTCTCTACTTTAATTAGTGAGTCCATGGAGGCAACATAAGTTAATAAAGGTCGCAAAATTTCAATTCATGGTTGTAGTATTACAACTGAACTCATAGAACTATAAATAATAGACTTTTATATAACTATGGCTATGGAATGGTTTCCATCCTGCTATGACAATGTAGATTACCAATCCAAAATAATTGGATTATAGTTTCTTAATGGAGAAGTTATAGAATGAAAGAGATGTACAGCTTCACAGTAGATAAGTTTATTTCTTACCTTGAGGCCAGGAAAATAATAATCAAGGGATGTTTAGCCTACTTGACCCATGTCATTAACCTAGAATCAGAAACATCAATATTCTAGTATATACCAATTGTCAAAGAATTTCTGTTTTTCCTAATGACTTGCTTGGTCCCCCCCCCCCCCCCCCCCCCCGAGAGGATAATAGATTTTGGCATAGAGGTGTAACCAAGCACTTAGCCTATATCTATTACTCCATGTAGAATGGCTCCTAAAGAATTAAAGGAAAAATTAAAAGATCTTCTTGAGAAGGGATTCATCAAGCTGAATGCGTCATCTTGGGGTTTTCTAGTCTTGTTTGTCAAAAAGAAGATGGCTCCCTCGGGTGCGTATCAACTACCATCAACTAAATAAATTCACGACCAAGAATAACTATCATCCGCCCAAAAGTGATGACTTATTTGATCACTTTTAAGTAGCAAAATATATTTCAAAGAAAGATTTGAGATTTGGAGACTATCAACTCATGATCAAGGAAGAGCATATCCTAAAAATAATGCCAATGCCCCGGCTATACCTCAAAACGTGGTAAACTTATAACAAAAGATGTACTACATGACCCCTGGAATAAAGGGGGCTCACCAAGACTGATGAGAGGAGGATGCACCACTAACTGCGATTGGCACTGTATGCTGTGGAACCACCTAAATCCATTCAAAGATGTAGCACCCTCGGCAAAAAGGACGTTAGTACTGTCAAATAGTGCTAGTATGCATAAGTAAACACCATCTAGTTATAAAGATCATTGATACAAGAAAAAACAATCATGAAATCATTGAAAACCTTAGACAACACCACATTATAAAATTAAGGATCACATAAGCTTTCAAGTGAAATTGCTATAGCTTTAGTTTGGGCCATTATTAGCATTGATACCTCATTATTCACAATACCACCATACTCTTATACGGAGTCCGATCATGACCCGATCAAATAGGTCATCTCCTTGGAGACATTTTTCTACAGTCTCAATTCCCGTTCAATTCTGGTTTCAATTTCCAGCACAATACCACCACGTGTGCGGCATGGCGTACGATCACGGCCCGATCGACTAGGCCGTCTCACTCAAGATGTTCCTTTTTCCATCAATAATCCCATTCCATATTTCCCTCACATATTACAATTTCTTCGGCACTAGTGGCCACAATTTTTATATCACACTTGGAAATTGGCCGCATTTCATAATGCGAGTTCTTTTCCCACATTTCACATTATTATCAATTTTTTCAAACAACCCTTTCAATCCAAGATATTAAGTACACATAGGAGAAATTATGAATTGTGGGCATATAGAGGCTTTCACATGCTTTGGCAATTTAACACATATTCCATATCTTTAACACATCCCCCAAGTGACAAGATAGCATAATGGGAGCATTCAAACACATATTGCACATAAATTCTTACAACACTAGTACGTTTGGAATATCTTTGTCTACATCAATCAACGTTGAAACTTGTATCAATTGTATGGACACCCAGGGGTTCAATTTCTAAGAAGAGGGGATTTTAGACATACATACCTCAATAGATATTTTAGGCAAATTCTACTTTTAGAAGCCATTTAAAACAGCTGAGTCGAGGCTCATTTCATAATCTATTTCACATTTTCTCATTTCATTGGCATCACTAATCACAATCATAAGTTAAGTTCTCGGTACGTTATTCATACTCTGTTTCCCAGGTTCATTTAATTCATTTTCAAACATCTTTATAGTTTATCAACAACTAGACGCACTCAATCAAGACATTTAGTACACATAAGAGCAATTAGGAGTATTAAGCATATCGAGTTTTCCTCACCTAATTGGTATACCAGTTTTCATTTAAGATACAAGTCAAAGCCATACCATTTTAATAAGCAAAGCATACTTTAAACATCTATGTTTCGATATAAGGCTCATTTGGAATATCAAGTTTTATGAATTTATAGGGGATAACCCGGAACGTTGAATTAAGGGATTTAGAGTCGGTCATACTTAAACTTACGGAAGCATTATGGAATTCAATTTCGAGAGAGAATGTTTACCCAACATACCGTGTTTGAGCTTTCCTTAAGTTACTATAATGCACCAACACTTCTAGCAGTAACAATCTATAGGAAGATAGCGAAAATTGGTTAATTATTAGAAGGATTTTCATGGTGTAACTCACCTAGGAATTTTGTCAAACACCTATCATGAAAAATAGACTACAAAGATCTAAATATGTAATCCCTTCCTCCTTCAACAAATTTCAACAAGAAACTATCATAATGGTTCATTAATCCCCTCATACAACTACTTCGTGTAACATGAATGGCCTATTTCCAACCCCACAATATGTATTTGAACTCATAATATCTTATATGAAATCTTAGAAGTAGGACTAACCCGGAAGGTTAGTGACCTAAGATTAGCTTCCTTGATTCTTGAGAATTTGTGCAAGATTGGATGATTAGGATGTTAGGTTCCTCATTCCCTCTCTAAAATGCTCTCACCTCTCTCTAGATTCACTAGAAAATAGCCCCAAATAAAGTGTCAAAGCTTATTTATTAAAATGGGAGTCGGGTTATGAAAATAGGGAAAAGAAGCCTCTGAAATCGGGTCTGCGGTTTCATAATGGACGGTTTGAAGTGTTAGAAACTAGACTCAAAGATCTTTCATTTGATAGGTTGATCATCACATAACACCTTATATATATATATATATTTAGATATGCTCGTCCAAAGTTTGGACTTGTGCGAACTCATTTGGAATTTTAGCCGATTACCTAATTTTCCAACTTGACTTACACTTAGGCCTCTCCTTGGACCCCACATTACTTACTATATGACTTATACACTTATTACCATATCCAATTGATGTCCATCATATTTATAGCACATAAAATATTATAATTATCCTACCTGATACCACGAAATCTTAAATTACTTAGCAAAATCTCCTGGGCCTTACATTCTCCCCGCACTTAGGATCATTCGTCCTCGGATGAGAATTAGAGTCTGCCCCAAACACTTAACATAATATATCTCTTTTCTCACCTACCTCAAGTCCCTAAATTTAGACTAACTCCCAAATTTTTCAGAAATTTTGGCAGCGTCTCCTTTGTAACTAGGCCTATCCACGTGCTAGAGAACCACCAAAACCATCCAAACAGCACATCCACAACTCGACAAAGCACCACAATGTATACATCAATAACACTAATCTCGCCATTACAAGCACTACATGGACTGCACATTTTTAAATCATAACACCTAGAAGGTACCTTTCAAATCAAAAACTTATTGTTATACAATCAAGCAAAAATATTTTCCTTCCACAACACTCTCGGCCTTCAAGGTGGCCTCTTAGACTTACAGACTTCACCATAACACATTCACGGAAACAATCTCAACTCCAAAACTTACTTAAAAAGGATGACAAATAGATACCTCGCATAATCTAACTAAACAATAACTTCACCTTCAATAATTTCCACTGGAATGATGCACAAAAGATTTCCAACTGCCTTCTTAGACATAGACATATGAAAACATAGAATACATGGAGAACAACGATGGGGAGACATCATACTCATAGTGCGGCCTAATGTGAACTACACTTATTTCACCTTCATTTCAATTTACATAACATCTTCAGGGAGAAAATATTAAGAATAACCCGCTCACCCTCCTCAACTCTAAATCTCTACACGAACACCCATACTAAACCTTTGATGACCTTCAACAATCACTCTAAGATGTGCTATCATAAATTGACCATAAATTACCTATCGAATATATGTGATCACAGGGTGACGCTTCCTCTTTGACATGCTTGAACCTTCAATCCCCAATAGATTTAATACAATGAGTAACAACAGAGTTCAAGATTGGGTTGGAATCATTCAGAAGTCCATTAATGTGCTGAGCAGAGTATTTTATGAGGTCATATGCTAAGATACACGAAGATTACTACCAACAATGTTGACATGGTTAATCATTATGAAAACATCAATTATTAGACAAATGAGGCACGGAGTTAACTAGCACGCATTGATAATGTGGGAACCATGTACTTGATACTGAGATCTAAAAGAAGTGGATATTTCTATACATGAGACGCATGGGAGGCATGATCAGGAGGCGACGAGTTACGCAAGAGATAGCAACAATTATTCCTTTCCATATATGCCTTGCCCGACAATAGTAAGCTCTAAGGAGAAGTGGTCAAGTATGTTACACCGGTTGTCTCCTTGATTGTAAGGAAAATCAGTTTAGCTCAAAATAGTAAGATTCTTGCAACATCGATGTGATAGAGATTTCAAAAGAAATACATGAAGTTGAATTACACTCCTAACATTAACTGACACAAGGAACCTATGCCACAAGCCCATGAGGATGAAAAGGAAGTTAGATACTTGTGAGATTATCATAATTCAAGCATCTTAACCCTTCTCGATAATTGACCCTATATGAGATAATTAAGGATATGACAACTTGCCTTCCAAATCAATATTCTCATGATATGTGCAAAAATCTGAAAGCATCTAATCTCAACCTTTCACGAGTGAAACCACATAGCTAGGACATCTTAATATTGGGATGAAATCATGTATTGGTTAGAGGTGTTCCAATGGTTAACATGATGCTCTGGGGAGAAAGACAAATAAAACTCCTATCCACCCAGGGAGGTGGAATGCCAGGGATAGAAAAACTCCCCGCACATGACAATGACATAGTCAATGATTCTATAAGTCGAGTGTGTAAAGACAGCAGAACCCAATGAGATAGTATAAAATAATCATGGAAGGTTTGCAGATGTTCATAATGAGTTCTCCATGGATTTTGACTTGAGAAGTACCCAGATGCTAATGGAAGACAGGAAAACATGAGAAGTTGGTGTTGTGCTATGATAACCCCTAAAGGTGCATTTGGTCTTGACGGAGAGCCTATTAAGGGTCCTTATGAGAAAGGAAGTGTTATAGTGACACATAGAAGGACACGTTCTCTCATGGTTATCGAACAAGTGTTGGGAAACTAGCATAGTGAATTCGCTAAATAAGGAACACAATTAACACATGTTGTGGAGGTATAAAGAGAAAATAAACATTTTTTACGAGTTGGACATGCTTCTGCTATATTAACTCCCAAACTTCAATATAAGACCATGTCACGGGCAACCATAATACTAGTAACAAAGTGAGCTACGTACTGAGGGATGTCCCAAGTGGACACAAAAGTTATACTAAGATGGCGACACAAGATCTTCCTATGATGGATATGTGAGGATCTCAATTTTCAGAAAGACTTTATGCACACGATGTCCATTTCGATTGACATGCACTCGTATGATAGGTGCTGAGGTATGCTCTTATGTTACTAGACAGTGAGAAGGTTTAATGATGATACTCGCAAGAGAGTAGAGTGACTATTTAAACCATAGAATCCATATACACCAGTGAGAAAAAGAGTGACTCGAGAAGGATCGCAACACTGGGATGCTTTACATGGAACTTGACACCACATGGGTAAACTTTACGATGGTGCATGCATAGGCACAAGCGAGCAGATGTTGTCCATTTAAATAAAAAGATTCCGTAAGAAATTCATCAAGTACAGTCTCTTGTTCAAAATTTAGGAAAGCGAGTGGGAAGTATTAATCCTAGAGTTATAACTCAATTCAAAGACATAATTATAGAGCTTAATCCCATAAGAGGTTGTAAATAAGAGAATTTGTGATAGAGTGTATTCACGAAAAATGTGTCTCGCTCAAAGAGTAGGTACATGCAACGTTTTGTGATTAAAAATCTTGTTAAGACCGTGTTTATGAGAACTATTCAAACGGGTGCACATATACAACAAGGAAAAATCGTGAGGTGTTCATAACAATATATCAAGGAGTGACTTACTTGGTGACTTTATGTTGACGGGCCAGTGCCTTAAATGATGCACCTCAACTCCACAACCGTAAGATACGTTGGTGCCATACTAACATACCACATGATTTGGTGGTTCAGTGAAATTAATAGGAACAAGGGTACTCCCCTTAGCAACAAGTTCTACCAATCCTTCCATGGCTCGATACATTCTCCTAACAAACTCTTGGGCAATATCCCTCAGATTCAATGATGGGGTCATTCCCTCCTTACTGCTTCAATCTCGTGGATTATGGTATCAAGATTACTCATCTTGAGAATAAGACATAGTGAGGAAATTAGCTCCCTATCTTGGGCTCTACTGCACGATCTAGAGTATCAAAGAAGGGTGAAATTCCTAAATGTCCAAGTAGCATCCTAATTATAGATGTGGTCGACAACAGACCGATAAGAAGGATTCTACTAGACACGGCTCCGAGACATCCTAGGACACTTTAAAACCTTAGGCTCTGATACCAAGTTTGTGACGCCCCAACCTCGAGGAGCGCGACGGGCTCTCAACCGAGTGAACCCGGTCGAGCAAGCCTATTAAGTCTTTCCTACCCAACTCGTTCATGATCCAAAAAGGGGACACGTTACCATTAGCTAAATCGGGGAGAGGTCATATGTGTATATATTGCTAGTTCATTGTACATTATATTAATTACACCATAGTTAAAGTTAAGTTCCCAAAAATACATACAGTTTACAATTTAGTGGGGCAAGAGTTTACAAATACAACATGATCCAGTGACCCATCTACGTCTATGGAGCCTTTAAAGATACAAAAGACAGTTATGATAATGCCGGAAACAAGGCCCCAGCTATACCTCAAAACGTGATAAACTTATAACAAAAGATGTACTACATGACCCCTGGAAGAAAGGGAGCTCATCAAGGCTGCTAAGAGGAGGATGCGGCACTAACTGCAATCAACATTGTCTGCTATGGAACCACCAACATCCATTTAAAGATGTAGCGCCCTCGGCAAAGGGACGTTAGTACTGTCGAACAGTACAAGTATGCATAACTAAACACCATCTAGTTATAAAGATCAATAATACAAGAAGAAATAATCATGAAATAAATGAAAACCTTCGACAACACCACATTATCAAATTAAGGATCACATAAGCTTTCAAGTGAAATTGCTATAGCTTAAGTTTGGGCCATTATTAGCATTAATACCTCATTATTCCCAATACCACCGTACTCTTATACGGAGTCCGATCACGACCCGATCGGCTAGGTCATCTCCTTGGAGACATTTTTCCCCAATCTCAATTCCTGTTCAATTCCGGTTTTAATTTCCAGCACAATACCACCATGTGTGCGGCATGGCATCCGATCACGGCCCGATCGGCTAGGTCGTCTCACTCAAGACATTCCTTTTTCCATCAATAATCTCATTCCATATTTCCCTCACATATTACAATTTCTTCGGCACTTGTGGCCACAATTTTTATATCACACTTGGCAGTTGGCCGCATTTCATAATGCGAGTTCTTTTCCCACATTTCACATTATTATAAATTTTGTCAAACAAGCCTTTCAATCCAAGATATTAAGTACACATAGGAGAAATTGTGAATTGTGAGCATATAGGGGTTTTCACATGCTTTGGCAATTTAACACATATCCCATATCTTTAACACATCCCCCACGTGTCAAGAAAGCATAATGGGAGCATTCAAACACATATTGCACATACATTCTTACAACACAAGCACGTTTGGAATATCTTTTTCTACATCAATCAAGTTTGGAACTTGTATCAATTGTATGGACACACAGGGGTTCAATTTCTAAGAAGAGGGAATTTTAGACATACATACCTCAATAAAGATTTTAGGCAAATTCTACTTTTAGAAGTCATTTAAAACATTTGAGTCGAGGCTCATTTCATAATATGTTTCACATTTTCTCATTTCATTGGCATCACTAAACACAATCATAACTTAATTTCTTGACACGTTATCCGCACTCTATTTCCCCGGTTCATTTAATTCATTTTTAAACAACTTTATAGTTTATCAACAACTAGACGCACTCAATCAAGACATTTAGTACACATAAGATCAATTAGGAGTATTAAGCATATCGATCTTTCCTCACCTAATTGGTATACCGGTTTTCATTTAAGATACAAGTCAAAGCCATACCATTTTAATAAGCAAACCATACTTTAAACATCTATGTTTCGATATAAGGCTCATTCGAATATCAAGTTTTATGAGTTTATAGGGGATAACCTGGAACGTAGAATTTAGGGATTTAGATCCGGTCATACTTAAACTTACGGAAGCATTATGGAATTCAATTCCGAGAGACAAGGTTTAGCCAACATACCTTGTTTGAGATTTCGTTAAGTTACTACAACGCACCAACACTTATGGAAATAAAAATCTATAGGAAGATAGCAAAAATCGATTAATAATTAGAAGGATTTCCATGGTGTAACTCTCCTAGGAGTTTTGTCAAATACCTATCATGAAAAATAGACTACAAGGATCTAAAAATGTAATCCCTTCCTCCTTCAACAAATTACAACAAGAAACTACCATAATGGTTCATTAATCCCCTCTTACAACTACTTAGTGTAACATGCATGGCCTATTTCCAACCCCACAGTATGTATTTGAACTCATAATCTCTTATCTGAAATTTGAGAAGTAGGACTTACCCGGAAGGATAGTGAGCTAGAGATTAGCTTCCTGATTCTTGAGAATTTGTGCAAGATTGGATGATTATGATGTTATATTCCTCATTCCCTATGTAAAATGCTCTCACATCTCTCTAAATTCACTAGAAAATAGCCCCAAATAAAGCGCCAAAGCCTAATTTTTAAAATGGAGTCGGGTTATAAAAATAGGGAAAAGAAGCCTCTGAAATCGGGTCTGCGATCGCATAATGGGCCGCAGAACAAGTATGTGGGTCGCAGAATGGATCGCAAAATTGGTGCCAAAAACTGGGCTTCACTGGACAGGTATGCGATCATTTTACGGTCGCTTAACACTTCTGCGATCGCATAATGGTCGCAGAATAGCCACAGAATTGCATTATACCAGCCTTTGGTAATTTTATCATAACTTTTTGTAGGAGTGTCCAAATGACAAACGGTTTGAAGATTTAGAAACTAGACTCAAAGATATTTTATTTGATAGGTTTCTCATATCATAAAAACTTATATATATTTATATATTCTCGTCCAAAGTGTGGACTTGTGCGATCTCATTTGGAATTTTAGCCGATTATGTAATCTTCTAACTTGACTTAGACTTAAGCATCTCCTTGGACCCCACAATACTTATTATATGACTTATATACCTATTACCATATCCAATTGATGTCCATCATATTTTTAGCACATAAAATATTATAATCAGCCTACCTGGCACCACGAAATCTTAAATTACTTAGCAAAGTTTTCCTGGGCCTTACAGCATCAGAAAAGTGTTGCCGCGAAAGTACCTGCTCGGCCGCGATTGGAATTTGCTGACCGTGGTTGCTGAGATTCAGAAAGTTCACATTTCAATCTAAAATGAGAAGTGTGGTTTGTGTTAGAATTACGTGGTCGTGGAAGTATCCTACATGACCGCGATGAAAATTACGCGGTCCGTGAAACCATGCTCAACCCAGATCCATAAGTTAAGAACGCGGACCGCGATCAGAATTATGCGGCCGCAATAGCAAGAGTGCAGCCGCGGTCACAATTACGCGGCCGCGAAACCTTCACAGGGGTATTTTCTTCTAGAATTTTTAGCTTAGTATAAATACAACCTTTTGTCAGTTTTAGGTTATGTTTTTTTTGTTGAGCACGTGAGACGGCTAGGTTTTCCCTTTTGGGAAATTTTGTACAAGATTTACCTTATAACATTAGATTTTCATCTTTTCTCTTTATCTTTGTTTTCTGCATTTTCATGAGTAGCTAGACTCATATCTAGGGTTGTGACCCAACCCTAGTGTGGATATTTAATGGGTACTGAATTTTAGGGCTTGATTGTTTATGGGTTATTAATATTTAGCCTAGTTCTTTCTAGAATTGTAGAATTAGTGGTTGCAAACAGGATTCATGCCTTTATGACTTGGTCTCTTCTTAAGAAACAGGGACTAAGTCTAGGAAAACTAGGCTAACAAGGAATTGGGGTGAACTCAAGAAATTAATAGCCCTAATTAAAGGGTTAAACCTAGATATAGTAATACCCGACTTGAGCTAATATCACTTGTATTGCATGAATACCCATTTGGACTTGACAAAGCCAAATTGGGCAAAATCACCCAAACTGCCGAGAGGTATAGAGTGAGTACTTGGGTGTGATAGCTAAATTACAACCCCAAATTGATCAAGCTTGCCCTAGATTCTTGCTACCTGTTAGATACCTACCAAGGTAGAAGTCACTACCCTAGCCTCTTTAATCACTTGAAAACCAACATATAAAATATTGTACTTAGTTTTAATCTTTGTATACAATAGAATAGAATTAGAAGTAGAATCAACACCAACATGTGTGGAAGTGAAATTAGGAACAAAACCCGCATCTAGACTTAGATAAATACATGATTCCAAATCAATTAACTCCCTGTGAAAATCGATCCTGACCTTGTTGGGTAAAACTGCATCGACCATCCTCGCTACACAATAGTAGTGAAGGCTTGGAACCGATCAATTTTTGGCGTTGTTGCCGGGGAGTTAGACAGTCTTAGATATTTATCTAACCATTTGTGTGTTTTATTTTTCTTTCATTCCATTTTTCTAATTTTGTGTGTCAGTTGCTTTTAGGTACCAAATGGCTCTTAACGAGGCCCTCAAAAATATTCCCACAGGGGGGAGGTTGATGAAAATGAGGTGGATGAGGTTCAACTTGAACCTCAAGAACAACGGAGAGGATGCCAGCCTAATGACAACTTTCCAAACCCTCCCCTGCCTCCTCCAAGGGCAGCACACCGGGTGCTACGCAAGTGCAATTGTCCCGCCCCGGATTCGGGCGGGCAATTTTCAAATAACCAATGTCATGCTTAATCTATTGGAACAAAGGAGTTTCTTAACCGGAGCTCCCCATCAGAAATCTTATAAGCATCTCAAATATTTTGTAGACACATGTTGGGGGAGCAAGCAGACGAATGTATCTGAGGATGCTTTGAGATTGAGGCTTTCCCCATTTTCACTTAGATGGAAGGCTTTGGATTGGCTTGAGAGGCTACCCAACCGTTCTGTCACCACTTGGGATGAGTTGGCTGAGAAGTTCATAGCAAAGGTTTTCTTTCCGGGACATATGGAAACATTAAGGGATGAGATCTTAGCCTTTAAACAAGAGCCAAATGAACCATTACATGAAATCTGGGAATGGTACTGGACAATGGTGAAAGAATGCCCCAACAACGATATGATTGAAACAATGATCTAGCAAACATTTTATAGGGGTATCAACACAACTAACCAATGTGTGGTGAACCAGCTCGCAGGGATAATTTCATGAAAGTGATGTAGGTTGATGCTTGTGACATATTGGATGAGATGGAGGACACCTCCTCATCTTGGCAAAGTCGGGCCAACGTTCCTCAGGGTGACCCTAATGTTATCCACCTTCACAAGGAACTTCATGATCACGGACAAGCCATAGCACAGTTGACAACTACCACGAATCAGTTAGCAAAGGCCCAGCTTCAGCAGGTTCAGTTCCCAAAGCAAGTAAATGTCATGGAAGGAGTGAATGTAATGTTGAACAAGAGGAGACAAAGAGGTCAACAAGTTCAAGACAATCAAGATCAATTTGAGAAAAGTGGTAGTGGTTACAATCAAGATGGTTCTTATGATTATCAAAGTGAGTAAATTTTATATGCCAATAATTACCAAAGTCTACGGAGCAATGCTCTGAATTAGCAACAGTGTAGATCACAGGGAAACAATCAAAATTGGGGAAACCAGGGCCAAGGGATTGGAATAGTGGCAACAACAACAATCCGATCAATTATGGGAACAACAATAAAAATTAGGGAAATCAATTGGGGAGGAAACAATAATAGCAATTGGAGTGGCAACAATAATAAAAATTGGGGAAGCAATGGAAACCAAGGGGGTTGGAGCAACAATAACCAACACAATCGAGGGTCGGGCTTTCAAAGGCCCCCAATGTATCAATAACCCAACAACCCACCTCCATATCCGTCACAAGGGCCAAGTTCTTCAACCAATGAGATGGCATGGATATAAAGCATGTTCAACCAAATGATGGAAAGAAATGTCAACTCTGATGTCCAAATAGCCTCCCACAACACTTCTATCCACAACTTGGAAGTACAAATGGGTCAAATTTATCAAGAATTGAATACTCACCCTAAGGGGCACTACCAAGTGATATGGTAGTTAACCTGAAGGGTGAACAATACGGTCCATGCTATGGCGGTAACTGCAAGAAGCGGTAGAGGTGGAGATGCAAGTATATCCGATCCAAGAAAGATTGTGAATGGTGATGTGGTTGTACAAGAAGATGATGAGATTCAAGACAATGATGAGAATGTGAATGATGAAGTGATGATAGACATTGATGACAACGTGGAGGAGACAAAAAATTATGTGAACCAATCTAGGGAACACGTGATAGACATACCGGAAATGGTAGTGCCCAAATTCAAGGCCCCTTTGCCAAGGCCTCCTCCACCGTATCCTAAAAGGCTTTCAAAGAAAAACAATGAGAACCAATTCAAGAAATTCATTGATATGATGAAAAGTTTGACAATAAATGTGCCTTTGGTTGAAGCTCTAGAACAAATGTCGGGATATGCCAAGTTCATGAAAGACTTGGTAACGAAGAAGAGGTCAATGTACTATGAGACGATCAAAATGACACATCAAGTAAGTTCCATTGTGCATTCCATGGCTCTAAAGCTAGAAGATCTCAGTGCCTTTACAATTCTATGCACTATTGGTAGTGCCGATTTTGCCAAAACCTTGTGTGATTTGGGAGCGAGCATTAATTTGATGCCATATTCTATTTTCAAGACATTGGAGATTGGGAAACCAAGACCTACTTCCATGAGGTTGCAAATGGCGGACTAGACAATGAAGAGGCCGTTGGCGATAATTGATGATGTGCTAGTTCGGGTCGACAAGTTCATTCATCCCGCAGACTTTGTGATTCTCGACTACGAAGTTGACTATGAGGTGCCAATCATATTGGGGAGAACTTTACTAGCAACAGGGAAGGCCTTGGTTGATGTGGAAGCTGGGGAGCTCACCTTCCGGGTGGGCAATAAAAAAGTTGTGTTCCACGTGTGCAAATCAATGATGCAGCCTAATAGCAACGAAGTGTGTTCCTTTGTGGATCTTATTAATGAGGTGATTATTGATGACACGAGTACAATGATTAATGTGGAAGACCTTTTAGAAGCTGTGTTGTTGTATCAAGATGAGGATGAGAAAGAAGTCTTGGTAGAATGTGCAAATGCTTTGCAAGGAATGGGATCCTATACATATGGGCCCCGTAAACTTTCCTTGGACCTTGAGAACTGTAAGACTCCACCGACAAAGCCCTCAATCGAGGAGCCACCAACATTGGAGTTGAAGCCCTTGCCTTCACACCTTAGGTATGAGTTCTTAGGCCATTGTTCCACATTACCTGTTATTATTTCTTCCTGCTTGACTAACGTGTAGATAGATTCCACCCTTGCGGTGCTTCAAAGGAGGAAGAAGGCAATAGGTTAGTCTTTAGGTTATATTCGGGGTATAAGCCTTGCCTTTTGCATGCACAAAATCATATTGGAGGAAGATGCCAAACCCTCCGTGGAACATCAAAGGAGTTTGAATGAGGCCATGCAAGAGGTCCTCAAGAAAGAGATCATCAAGTGGCTAGATGTAGGGGTTGTGTACCCCATTTATGATAGTTCATGGACTTCACCGGTATAATGTGTCCCAGAGAAGGGGGCATGACCGTGATCACAAATGATAGAAATGAATTGATCCCCACTAGAACTGTCACCGGTTGGAGGGTTTGCATGATTATAGAAAGCTGAACAAAGTGACCCGAAAAGATCATTTCCCATTGCCCTTTCTTGATCAACTTGTTGGATAGACTTGCCGGATGTGCTTATTATTGCTTCTTGGATGGGTATTCCGGATATAACCAGATTCTCATTGCTCCTGAAGACCAAGAGAAAACTACTTTCACTTGTCCGTGTGACACATTTGCATTCTCACTAATGACATTTGGTTTGTGTAATGCACCGGCTATTTTTCAGCGGTGTATGATGGCAATATTTACGGATATGGTGGAGGACTTCCTCGAGGTGTTCATGGATGATTTCAGTGTTGTGGGGGGTTCCTTTGAAGAATGACTGGATAATATTGAGAAATTGTTGGCCCGATGTGAAGGTACCAACTTATTTCTCAATTGGGAGAAGTGTCATTTTATGGTCGAGGGAGGCATTGTCCTAGGCCATAAGATCTCCAATAACGGTATTGAAGTGGACAAAGAAAAAATTGAAGTGATATCAAAACTCCCTCCTCCTACTTCTGTCAAGGGAGTGAGGAGCTTTCTTGGTCACGCGGGGTTTTACCGAAGGTTCATCAAGGATTTCTCAAAAGTGGTGAACCTCTTATTCAAGTTGTTGGAAAAAAAATACCAAGTTTGTGTTTAATGATGATTGCATGAAATCTTTTGAGATTCTCAAGTATATGTTGACTACCCCTTTCCCCCCACTGTTAGGAGCCTCGCCCTCTTGACTTGATATGTTAAGAAGCCCCATCATTACCGAACCCAATTGGAGCTTACATTTGAGCTCATGTGCAATTCTAGCGACGTTGCTGTAGGAACGGTTTTGGGGAAAATAATCAACAATATTTTTCATCCGGTTTATTATGCAAGAAATATAATGAAAGACGGCCAATTCAACTATACGGTGACGAAGAAAGAGTTATTAGCCATTGTCTTTGCCATGGAAAATTTTTGGTCGTACCTCATGGGTACCAAAGTGATTATGCACACCGATCACGTGGCACATTCGTTACTTGATGAATAAAAAATACTCTAAGGCTACGTGGATGAGATGGGTCCTTCTTCTACAAGAGTTCCACCTTGAAATCATAGATCGAAAAGGGAGTGAGAATCAAGTGGCGTACCACTTGTTCCGCTTGGAAGATGAGGAGAGGCCCCATGATGGCCTCGAGATTAATTATTTGTTTCTAGATGAACAACTCCTCTCCGTGTCTTTAAATGGAATACCTTGGTTCGCCGATGTGGATAACTTTCTTGTAACCTGTATTGTCCCGAGTGAGCTCTCTCCTAACCAAAGGAAGAAGCTCAAACGGGACAGCTTGGATTATTATTGGGACGAGCCATATCTTTTCAAGATTTGTAATGATGGTGTTATCCGAAGATGTGTTCCGGAAGAAGAGAAATGGAGTATTCTTGAAGCTTGCCATTCCTCTCCCTATGGTGGTCATTATGGTGGGGTGAGAACTGCTACAAAGGTCATAAGTTGTGGATTATATTGTCCTACCTTGCACAAAGACGCTAGTGATCTTGTTAGGGGTTGTGATGAGTGCCAAAGAGATGTTGGAATTTCCAAGAAGAATGAAATTCCCCTCACAACCATTCTTGAAATTGATTTTTTTGATGTGTGGGGCATCGACTTTATGGGGCCATTTGTGAGTCTTGTGGGAACACTTATATTCTTGTTGATGTTGACTACGTTTCCAAATGGGTTGAAGTTGTGTCTTTGCCCAACAATGAGGCACAAAGTGTGGTGGATTTCTTAATGAAAAATATCTTCACAAGGTTCGGCACCCCAAGGGCTATCATTAGTGATGGGGGTTTTTATTTTTGCAAAAAAGCCTTTGACACATTACTTTCCAAGTATGGTGTCAATCATAAGGTGTCAACCCCTTATCATCCCTAGGCAAGTAGACAGGTTGAGGTCTCCAACAGAGAGATAAAGAGCATATTATCAAAAATTGCCAATGCAAACCGGACTGATTGGTCAAGGAAACTTGACGATGCTATAGGCCTATAGAACAGCATACAAGACTCCAATTGATATGTCTCTGTACCGATTGATATTTGTGAAAGCATGTCATCTTCCGGTTGATTTAGATCACAAGGCCATGTCGGCGTTGAAGAAATTGAACCTTGAATGGGATGTAGCTGCCAATCTTCGGGTAGAGAAACTAAATGAACTTGATGAGTTCCAGTTTCATGCTTATTCCAGCTCGTCCTTGTATAAGGACAAGATGAAGTACCTACATGACAATTATACCCGGAACAAAGATATCAAGGAATGTGACTTGCTTCTTCTATTCAACTCTCGGTTACGGATGTTTCCGGGAAAGCTCAAGTCAAAGTGGAGTGGCCCGTTTGAAGTGGTGCATGTAACTCCGTTTGGTGCTCTAGATTTGAAAAACAAGAATGGCGATATCTTTAGAGTCAATGGGCACTGAGTGAAGCACTACCTTGGAAAGATTGATGATAGCCACATTGTGGCCTTGATCCATTTCAAGTGATAATGGTAACATGTGTCGTGCCACAACGTTAAATCAGGCGCTTCTTGGGAGGAACCCATGTGTTTTTTCTTTCTTTTGATTTTCTTCTTAGATTAGGCATTGTTTTGGACTAACTAGTTGTGAGGTGTATGTAGGAATTGGTTGTGCAGTGCAGAAAATTGACAAGGAAGAAATTTGGTTAAGTGACAAAAGTTCGCGGACCGCACCCAAAATTTTGCGGACCGCGTGAGAACTTCGTGGCCGTACTTTTCTATGTGCAGTCGCATAGTTAAAATGAGAAAAATGCCAACTCTATGAAGTTGGACTGTCAAAATTCCTTCAGAGTTTGCGGGTACATTCAAATTTACGCATACCGTGAAAATTCTACGGATGCGGCCATTATTTCGTGGACCGCGCCCAGGTGGGTGAAGAAGATCTAAAAAAGGTAAAAGAGTGCAGACCATGATAAAATTTCACGGCCGCACTCAGTTAAGGTGGGGGGGTCCATTGGTTCTGAGTATAAATCAAAGTTATTGAATCATTTTACACTTTATGATCCCCAACTTTTCACCTCACCTAAAAGCACTGTTCATCTCTACTTGCTTTCAATCTCATCTGTTTATCATCAAGAGTAGATTTCCTACAAAATTTTACAACTGTCATGTGTATTTCAATAATTTGATTTTATCTCTTTATCTTCTTTTCTCTTTGTTTTAATTTTCCTTTTTAATTTGGGTTACTTTCATGCCATAATGTCAATTTGATGATTAAGTTTTGATTAACAACATGTGGGTAGTGTTTGTATGCCTAACGGGAGATGGGTTTAGTAACTTTGCATGGTTATTTGCTATAATTTTTGCACAATTAGTAAAAATCCTTGTTTTGATCGTTCCGCAATGCCGATTTCATTTGAATTTCGCGGTCGTGGTCATTTTTCCGCGGTCCGAGGTAGGGTATGCGGTCGCGTCCAAAGTTACGCGGTCCACGAGACCCTAAATTTTAGGCATTGAGGGTTTTTTAGCTTTCGTGTCCGCGGTCCCTTTTTCGCGGTCAGCGATTTGTCCTTCGCAGCCGCGTTCAAGTTTTTGCGGTCACCGCACTTTTGAACTTCAGAGAGTCTATCAATTGCCTTCGCGGACGCATTCAATTTTACGCGGTCCGCGATGGGCCATTCGCGGCCGTGTTCAATTTTTCACAGTCTGCATGTGAGAAAGACCATAGAGTCACTAGTCTGATTCTGACCTCTTCGTGGCCGCGTTCACTTTTACGCGGTCCGTGGTTCCCTATTCTAAGAAGCATTGTTTTAATTTCATCTGTGATGCTTTAACCAATGATTGAACCCCAATCCTAACTATCTTTCACTACTCACGTGTTGCAGAAAATGATGTGTTCTCGTAGTGGAGGTGACAAACCCAAAGGGAGGATAGAATCCTCCTGAGGCCGGGGTAAAAGCAAGCAAGCCTTACCCTTAGCAGCTCAAAGAATAATAAGCAAAAAGGCTACTCTCGTGAGACCTCCTGCTGACTCCTCGGACACAAGTGAATACCTCCCATCCCGGGAGACTTTTGAGGGAGAATCTGCACAACAACAACCGGAGGCTCAATCAAAACCTTTCAGATTGGTCAATGAACCTACCTCCTCTTTTGCTTAGTCTGATGGCTCAAAGGGAGGTAGTGAGGCTTCGGCACCATCTTCCCCACCTGCTGCAACTCCGGCCTCAACAGCTTCCCCAATTAATATTGATGATGATGATGAGGTCCCGGATGACAGGAGAGGGGGGTGATACAATGTGGTGGTCATGCTAGATCAAGAAAGCCCGAGGTGTGGGATGACAGGTTCGTGAGTGAGAAGGCCTACTTAAAATTCCGGGAATGGTGGCCACAAAGGTCGTTCACCCTTGACCGACAGTTCATAGAAAGAGATCTCCTTTCTCACAATCAAAATGTCAAGAGACAGTTTGAGGAGAGAAAAGGATGGAACTACTTCACCAGCAAGGTTATGGATGCCAATGAGTACCTTGTCAAGGAGTTCTACGCAAATGTTGCCCACATCAAAAAGGGAACCACTGTGACAAAGGTACGGAACCTGAAGATCTGGTTTGATGGAAACACTTTGAACAAATATGCAGGATTTGAGGATGTGAAGACAGTAGAATACTCAGAGAAACTGGACTTAGATGAAGAAGCCCATCCTTGGCTAGCGGAACTAATAGCCATCCCAGGGACAACACCAGCCTAGCTCATAGTTGGAGTCCCAATAGCCAGGAACACTCTCAGTTTTGAAGCAAAAGGGTGGTCCACATTTGTGTGCAGCTGGCTTGACCCCTGCCAGCATGATAGTGTCATCCCACTCTCCCGGGCGATTCTGGTAGCATCCATCATGGCGGGGTATCCAATCAATGTTAGGAATCTCATGTCCTACCACATCTCCAAGGAAGTTGGAAAAGAAGAAAGATCCTACCCCTACCCCAACTTCATCACTATGTATCTCGAGGACCAAGGGGTATAGGGGACGCACTATGACACAAAGGTGAAGCCGAAAAATCCTTTCTCCTGGTACATCCTTCAAGGAGCGAACAACCCAAAAACCAAGGGAAAAGACACTACCTCCACTGGCCAATCTGAAGCGCCAAGGGTAGTGGCCACCGGGTCAGAGCCTTCCATAGTAGAGGGTTCTTTAGCTGTCATGCCTCCTTCCTCATCCGGGACATCCATCACCGTTCCACTGTATGTGCCCTCCTCTTCCACTTACCCTCAGACTGTTCTGCGGGTTTCTCAGACTTTATCCAATATCAACAGCTAGATGAAGGCAGCTATAACAAAGTTGTCTATCTTATCCAGTGCAGTAGCAACACAGTCAGCCCCAGCACAGCTTCAGGTACCTCCCTCTGTGGAGGATTTATTGAAGGAGCTTCTAGGCAACCAGAAGAAGCTCCTGGACAACCAGACAAAGATATTGAAGACTTTGGATGCACATGGTAAGATTACCAAGGACCTGGGCAAGCAAGTGAAGAAGATGAGGAAGACCCAGGCCTCAAAAGAGTCTGTGGAGCTGATGAAGAAAGAGGTAGAGAAGCTTACATCTTCTGGAGACATGCCACTGGACTTGCTCATGGAGGAGCAAGCCCCAGCAGCACAGGCAGAAGAGCATGAGGCATCAAATGCAGCAGCTGGCCAGTCTGAAGAGCTAGCTTCCACTTCACATATTGCTGAGGAGATGATACAGATGCTCCGCAACCCCATGCTTCCCCAGCCAGAGGATGTGGATATCTAGTTAGAGGACCTGGAGGGAGCTGATGATACTATGCAGTCTGAGAACCCCACTCATATGCCTAACCCGATGCAGACAGAGACCACATAGGGAGTTTTCTTTACTCTCTAACCTTTCCCTGATCTTATTTTGATACTAGAATTGAGGACAACGCTATCTTTTATTTGGGGGGTGGTCCATTTTGATTTGATGATGATTTGATGACATTGACATGTAATAACTATGATATTGTTTTTATTTTTTCTTTACTTATCGTTATTTTCACTTTTGGTATGTGTATAACTTTACCATTCGATCTATATATTCAGTTCCATTTTTCATATATTCATTTTACTCCATTATTGTACATATTTATTTTACTTTCCGTAGTTAACTTTATAACTTCTTTCGCTATTCTTCCCTAATAGATTAGCTTTTTATTTCCTTTAGTAGATTCTTTTTAAGTTTTTAGTTTCTTTTTACATTTTGCGTGAACATATTCCTTTGGTTTTCTTAATGCCACGGTTCTTTACAAAGGTGGATGTTGTGTGAACCGGGTGGCTCTTCCCAATGATGGATGGCGTGACAACCTTCTTAAGGGACTGAGTCCATTTTTTTTTTGCTTTTATATGTAGTAGTAATGAATAAAAGTGTCTCAAGCAGGCTTCACTTAGCACTAACCCATTTATGTTCGACCTCATGGTTAGAGACAAGTTGATTGACAAAGAATAGCTCTAGTTGTGACCTTGAGACTCTTGAGTTGACTAAAACAATAATCGAGTGGTTTCCTTGAGCCATTTGTGATTTTAAATCTTAGCTAGGGTTGTTTTGGGCCCTCGACTCTTTACTCTTTAACAATCAATGATCTTGAGATGTGAGGCATTTAATTTCAAGTCCAAGTCCCGTGCCAATAAGTCTAGAACTTGCCCTGAATGTTTGTCTAGACGAAATTCTAAGTGTAGATCGACTTGAGAAATGATTGTAGGTTCTCCTTGGTCCAATTTGAACTTTGAAAGATTCCATAGCCTACCAATATGATTTCGCTAGTCAACCCCTTTGAGCCTAAGCCTTTTTCATTCAATAGCCACATTACAAGCCTTTATCCGTTTTATAATGACCCTCTCTTGGCACCCGATCTTTCCTTAGCATTCATGATGAACAATTGGAAAAAACATAAGTTTGGGGGAGAGATGAGAAATTTTAAAGTGATAAAAGGTTCAAAGAATAAAAAGAATTGATGAAAAGGAAAGGCAAAGAAAAGGAAGAAAAGTCAAAAAGACATATGTCAAAAAGAAAGTGAAGGTTGAAGGGTTTCAAAGAACGCAATGATGAAAGGCATGGAATGATGAGAAAAGGAGAAAAATGATTGTCATGGATAAGAAAGAGTGACAGTGTGTCTCTCTAGTTCCCCTAAAGAAGAAGAAAATGACTCAAAAAGAGTCAAGAAAGTATGAGGTGAATTGAGAAAATGCAGTGCTTAAGGAAATATGAAACCATCATAGTGCGATAAGTCCTACCTTGATCCAAAAGCCTTAATTACATCCCCACTAAAGCCCTATATGATTTCGAGATGAGTGAGCTTACATTAGTGGTGATTTACATAAGGGTCAAGCTTATGGTACTTAAAGCCGGACTTGTGGCATTCTTTTGTGAGTGATGAGCGCACTTCTTCACAATCCTTGTTTTGAGTGTTAAATTCTAAAAAGTGAGATTTGCTCATGGAGAGTAAAGGAGGAGGAGTTCGGTATCCACAATAACCTACGTGAGAGAGCGAGCTTCCTTGATGAATTGAGTCAACTCTTGATGCTCTAGTGTCACATTAGAACTATGGAACTCAAAAGGTCATAACATGATGTTGTTGATAATTCATTTGTGTTGAGGGTAATTGTTAGTCCCAATTGATGCTTAATGGAGTCACCTTAGGCCAGCTGAAATATCCTTTTCTTTTTCTTGTGGAGGTGGGAAGTACCTTATTTTCTTGAAGACAAGTAAAAACTTAAGTTTGGAGGAGTTGATAAGTAGAGATTTTAGCCGATTATTTGCTCTCTTTTACTTGTGTTTTGGGCCAAAACAGCGTGAAGGTATTCCTATAAATTAACTTAATATGCTTGCTTGCAGGGATTATTCAAAATGAGCCAAAGGAGCCATACTCAACTCATAAAGGAGTCAAAACCTGAATAAAAACCAAGACTGTGCCAACATATGAGAAACACAGACCGCGCCAAGATTATGCGGCTGCGAAAGCATCAAGCCGTAAAAAATATTTCGAGGTCCGTGAAATGAAGAATCAGAGAGATGGATTTTTGGGCTATAACACGAACGCGATTGCGTTATAAAAGTGCGACCGTGAAGTACCTGTGCGGCCGTGATTGGAATTCCGCGGACCGCGGTTGCTGAGATTCAGAGAGTTCACATTTCAATCTAAAACAAAAAGTGCGGTCTTTGTTAGAATTACGCGGCCACAGAAGTCTCCTACGCGACCGCGATGAAAATTACACGGTCCGCGAAACCATGCTCAACCCAGATCCAGAAGTAAAAAATGCATACTGCGATCATAATTACGCGGCCATGAAAACAAGAGTGCAGCCGCGATCAGAATTACGCGGCCGCGAAACCTCCGCAGGAGTATTTTTGTCCAGAAACTTTAGCTTAGTATAAATACAACTTTTTGTCAGTTTTAGGTTATGTTATGTTTTTGCTGAGCACGTGAGACGGCTAGGTTTTCCGTTTTGGGCAATGTTGTACAAGATTTACCTTATAACATTAGATTTTCATCTTTTAATCTAGTATTATATATTTTATCTTTATTTTTTGCTATTTTCATGAGTATCTAGACCCATAGCTAGGGTTGTGACCCAACCCTAGTGTGGATATTTAATGGGTATTGAATTTTAGGGCTTGATTGTTTATGGATTAGTAATATTTAGCCTAGTTCTTGCTGGAATTGTAGAATTAGTGGTTGCAAACAGGATTCATGTCTTTATGACTTGGTCTCTTCTTGAGAAACAGGGACTAAGTCTAGGAAAACTAGGCTAACAAGGAATTGGGTGAACTCAAGAAATTGATAGCCCTAATTAAAGGGTTAAACCTAGAGGATAGTAATACCCGACTTGAGCTAATATCACTTGTATTGCATGAATACCCATTTGGACTTGAGAAAGACAAATTGATCAAAATCACTCAAATTACCGAGAGGTATAGAGTGAGTACTTGGGTGTGATAGCTATATTACGACCCCAAATTGATCAAGCTTTCCTTAGATTCTTGTTACCCGTTAGATACCCACCTAGGTAGAAGTCACTACCCTAGCATCTTTAAACACTTGAAAACCAACATCAAAATGGGTATCAATACCAACATCAATATTGTACTTAGTTTTAATCTTTGCATACAATATAATAGAATTAGAAGTAAAATCAATACCAACATGTGTGGAAGTGCAATTAGGAACAAAACCCGTATCTAGACTTAGATAAATACATCAGTCCAAATCAATTAACTCCTGTGGAAATCGATCCCGACCTTGTTGGGTAAAACTCCATCAACCATCCTCGCTATTCAATAGTAGTGCAGGCTAGGAATGGATCAGATATACAATATATTGGGATAATTCTAGAGTTAGACTCAATTGTGTCCTAATGAGAAATGGGAAAGTCATAGTTTACGCCTCGATACGGTTAAGGTTGGGAAGAAATATCTCACATACGATCTTGAGCTTGTTGCAGTTGTATTTTCTCTAAAGATATGACAGCACTATCTATACATCATGCATTGTGAAGTATTCAGATGTCATAAAAGTCTCCAACACATATTCAAGCAAAGAGAGTTGAATCTAAGGCAGAGAACGGGGTTCGAGTAATTGAAGGATTACGACATTAATATTTTTTACCATCCCAAAAAGGCTAGTCTCGCAGTTGATACCCTTACAAAAAATATATGGGTGTTTTGGCACACCTTTAAATAGAAGGAGGTCACGAGAGGGGGAGTTGTAGAATTTGTCTACTAATAGAATCAAACTCGATGAAACTAAAGAGGATAACCTGAATATATTCCATAAGTCTTAGTTGTCCTCAGTGGTTGAGATAAAAGAGAGATAATATCAGTATCCAAACTTGCAGGCAGTCAAGGATGGGGTGTTAAAGAAAGAAATTTCAGCTTTCACACTTGAGGATAATAATAGTATCCTGAGAATGAATGGTAGGCTATGTGTTCCGAACAATGGGGAGCTTTGAAAGTGAATTGAGACTGAGGCTCATAGATAAGGTTATTTATTCCACCCAAGCCCAACCAAAATGTACAAAACCTTGAAAGAAATTTATTGTAATAAGATGAAGCGAGATGTGGCTAGACGTGTGGTTAAGTGCATAAATTATTAGATTGTGAAGGCCGAACATCAAAGGCCTAGTGGCCTAGCTCAATATTGAGATATCCGAATTGAAATGCAAGATTATTAATATGAATTTTGTGGTAATATTTCCTCACACCCACCATAAACACGAGTTTATCTGGGTAATTGTAGACAGGTTTACGAAGTCAGCTTACTTCCTCTCAATAAAGACCACCTACACAGAAGAACAATATGTCGAGCTATACATTAAGGAAATTATGAGATTACATAGATCTCTAGTTTCCATTATTTCTTATAAGGGAGCATAGTTCTCAACAAGATTTTGGTAGTCTTTTCAAAGTAGATTGTACCAAGGTGAATTTGAGTGCCATTACTCATCCCCAAACTAATGGGTAAGCAGGGAGGACCATTCAGATCCAGGAAGATATAGTGCGGGCTTATGTTTTTGAATTTGAAGTAAATTGGAATGAACATTGTCCCTTAATAGAGTTTTCATACAATAACAACTACCAGGCAAGTATTGGCATGGCTCCTTATGAAGCGTTATACGAGCATCATTTTATATCTCTTATGGGGTGGTTTGAATTAATAGAGGTACCCTTTGATAGGAAATGAGCTGATCCAAGACGATAACAACACGGATAACGAAAGACTTTAAATTAGGATATGGAAAGATGAAAGGTTTTATTTTGTCACACCCCGAACCTGGGGGTGAGACCGGCACCCGGTGCCTCACCTATATTTGCATACCAACTTGTGACTAAGAGACTCAGAACATATAACATCATACTTTGGCCATGGGCCACATTGCAAGACAATTTGCGAACGCTGACTAAACATTAATATAAAGCTGGGCCGACAAGGCCGACATAACTACTATAGCTGGCAAACCAACAAAATATACATACAAGGCTTACAAGCCCAACATACTGCACTAATCGATAGGATATGCCGACAAGCCTCTACTGATGGATGTATTGTGATCGGAACAGGGCCCCGACCTATCCATAACATATATACATATATACATATATACACAAGATGTACATAAAATTTTAGACTCGCCAATTCCCAAGGACGCTGAGCTTACCGATCAAGCTGAACTCGGGCAACACCTACTATGGAGGTCTACTCGTCTGTCTATCTGAACCTACACGCATGAAATGCAACATCCTCGGTAAAAGGGATGTCAGCACGAAATAATGTTCGAGTATGTAAGGACAGAATAACTGAAAGATGAAACTGAATTGATAATATAATAACTTAAAGTAACTGGGAGTCAAATATAACCTGAAGATATGCTTACCTGCTGCTACTGACTCAACTCTGTCAATATAGTAAGTAAAATAGATGTCCGGCCTTATAGGGCTCGGTATATATATAACTGCTCTATCATAGTAGGCTTGCTCATAGGCCCTCGGCCATACTAGGCTCTGTATCTCGGTCATTCTGGGCTTGCTCGTAGGCGCTCGACCACAGTAGGCTTGGTATATAACTTACTATCTGATCAGAGGTTTCCCAATAGGGGCCTGCCCACCGATTATAGCTCGATGGTGGTGAAAATATATATAAAGAGAGATAATCTCCTCTCTTTTGACTGGAAGAAGACAATACTCAATTGAATATAAAGTCCTGATAAGGGAAAATATTGTAATTTATGAGACTAGGATAATGTACATAAGTTCAGGAATATGAACTGCTCTTTATGCCTCATTATCAAACTCATGTAGTTACGAGATCATGCCAAAATGAAGGCAAGTTTTGCCTTAACATATGTGAGTTGATTCTCTTGAAATCCTTATAACACACGCCAATCGCGGCGAAACACGTAACGGCGAATCGAAATAGGGGAAAATCCATATGATAGTCTTGAGAAAGATTGCACCGTACTCCCTTAGAATCGCAAAATCTCACGTTGCTAAGATACTAAGAATTCTTGTTTGAGTTTTTGAAGACGCTTGTGAGATTTTGTTGAATTGTTGAAGATGAAAATTATCACGTTACTCATGAATATGCATCTCTCTTTATGAAGTAAAGAGATCCTTAAATGTGTGAGCTCCATTTGTTGCCTAGAATTTCAATTCTCTTAGAATTGTAAATGCAACATATTTATTTTGATGACTTATATTGGAGTCTTTATTAAAGAGAGTGGGCCCCACTTTTGGATGACTTGGCCATACAATCTTCTAGTTGTGACACCAAGTACATGACTTAAGAGCCATTTATAGCTAAAGTTTCTTTTCTTCCATGTGGGGGAATTTGTCTCCACCTATTAATTATCCACAAATCCTTCATTACATGGTTAATCTCCCATTAAACAAATAATTAACCAATTATCCACATAATTAAGAATTATCTCAAATTACTTAAAATACTACTTATTGTTAACACACTTTATACATCATACCATCATGGTCATGTGGTACCTTATATGGCACTAGTCCATAAATACCGGATATTATAACTCGGACCGTATTTTATCCAAAATTGTCAAACTTCAACGAAATATATTTTCTTCAATCCGCTTACCCTCTCACTTTCACGAGTTTACTTATCACTTGTTTGAAATAGCATAATGCTTAAAATCTCAAAATAATCTCATTCATGAACTTATGTCGATTAACTTACGATGAAACGTTAACGTGCGAAAATACGATATGTAACGTCTCATTTCTGAGCTTTTATCAATTTACTTATGGCGTAATTTCACGTACGAAAACATGGGGTGTAACATCATTCCCCCCTTTATAACATTAGTCCTCGAATGTTGATTAGTGCACTGATAGCTCTTATGAATGGTTTTAATATTGTCCTTGCCATCTAGGCAACTGTTGTGTGAATAAATTCAAAGTCCAAGGCATTCCCCCCTTTAGGTCTCTTTCTCACACCATGACTTGTAGTAGGAATCCTTTCAATCTTGTAACTGTTGCTACCTTCGGTATGCAGCCTGTATGACTTTTTCTTTGTATGTGCGCCTATGTGACTCTTTTACTTCAGCTTTTAGCCAATCTCTAGGACTTATTTTGGGAACATATACAGAACTTGACAAGATATCTCTTTGGGGATCTATAGGCGTACTGTAGTTCGTTGCTCGGTACTTTGTCGAACTTACGACTATTGATATCTTGTTTCATAGCCCCGGTTATCCACCCGTGTGACTTTATTGTATCTAGGTAGGTCATACTATACCATAATTCTTACCTTGGTTTTATTATTATCGAGGTCTGCTATCCAATTCCAGGTTACTCTTTCGCTTCTTATCATAGATGTATAAATCCAAGTCCTTCAATGATTCCTTATTATTGTTCATCTAAAGGATGGAATCCTTATCTCCTCTCATACATTAGAACTTTATCCATCTATTTTCAATTCACCTTAATGTTGATCCATAGTCTACCACTCATAACTTGACCTCTTATGTAACACTTCCTCTAGGGCTCACGTCTCATCAGGTACATCTAGAGTAATTATACTGATCCACCTAAGGGAAATATTATACTTCCATAACCGCATTTCGTAGCATCCCATGTGATTCACTTACGTGGGTATTTTAATCATGTGCAATTCTTGAGATTCCTTTTTTTCTCCATCAATTCGTTACTCAATCGAAGGCCCAAGCGTCATCTTTTATCTGTAATAATTACACCATCTTCTATTACCAGGGCAGCATTCCATCTCTTCTAAATGCTACTAGTCTTAGACTCTTTTGAGTTCATTCAGGCTATATTGAGCTTCCTCTAACTTAGAGAAATCATCAGCTCTATTATTTTCATGGGCTTAATCTCGAGGATTCATCCATTCTCGTCACTTGCTCACTTTCACTTTCTTATCCTTACTCCTGTCTTCCTATAACCTTGTCGCTCTACCATACTTTAGCTTTCGATTTACACATATCCATTTATACTACTCGGAGCTTTCCTTCAACTTGCTTGCGCAATTGATTTCCTTATGTTATTCTGGAACATCAAGCGAGACATTACATCGTCTCTAACTCTTCTTTATTCTCTTAACTAGACTTCTCGGTACCTAGAAACCATAGGTTGGAAGATATGCTACTGACAATGCCGCTATCATTCCTGGATACTGAATCTCAGCGCTTCTAGTCTTCTATCTGAAGTATGGACTATTCAAAACCTTCTGAATTTGAGTATCTCATACGTTGTTTATCTTTACCTTACTTACCTTAAAATTTTGCATCACATCTCCTATGTCTTTCATAACTTTCTTTCCACATAGGTATAATTCACATCCACAACTCGAAGCTGTATTATAATACTTGTATCTTTGGTGCATACACAATCCGGTGGGAGCTTCATACTGACTTCTTGTAAGGCTGATGCTTTTCTAAGTAGCTTTATCATAGAGATGTTATAGAATACTATCTCTCTTGTACCTATGATATTAAGAATGATTCTGCAACGTTCTCAATCACGATGTCTATAATTTTTTGGGTCCAATAATCAAACTCCTTATTTACTCAGTTGATGTAACTCTTTAGTTTCCTCTTTCCTTTGATCAACCTTTATGTAGGCTTAATCTATCTTCTGATTTGCGGCTCATGGCATTAGTTACTACTTTAGCACTTCATGGACGCTATGGAATATCCATGATACAATCTTCTAGCAATTCAATCCTTTGTCTATGACCTGGACTCAATTTTTATTTTAACTTATATCGGAGTCTCCTACGACTGTATGATTGTCAGCATATATGCTTTATGGATCATACTCCAAAATCTTAAGTGCGTTCATAACGTAACTAACTCTGGATCATTAATCGAATAATTGCTTTCGTTACATCTCAGCTTTGTTTAAACATAAGCTATTATTTTTCCTGGTTTTTTTGCCCCTTGTTACGTGCATACTTAGCTTATCTTAGTTTCCACGCATGCTGTAATATTCGTGCATCTAATATGATCTAGAATATTACTTTTGATTTTACTTCCCGTTCATTAGCCACGGTAGGTGCCACTTTCTTATGGAGTGCATGCAATGTTGTAGTGAGACTGTTTTTACATGACCATTTTTTCTTCAAGTTACTATGCTTAGGTTGAAGCCTTTTTCTTTATTTCCTCAGTGAGTCTTTCATTGAAGTATTTAGGGAGGAACCTCTAACTCTTGTAAAGCTGCGAGCTTATTACGTCATATAACCGATAGAATTTTTTATGCCCTTTCGCGCCTATAATTATCCGAAGTTAGTTACCTCCACGCCCTTGTGCTTGTAGGGTTGCTTCTAAACTGATATTTTGATTGTCTATCCAGTGGCACTCTCTTTTATTTTTGTAACACTCATACGTTACTTTAACTACCCCAACTCCTATCTGAATATTTCTCAAGTATTATAATAACATTACTGCGCAGCTGAATTCACTATATTAGGTTTTACTATGTTGTCACGATCCCAAATCCTAACCGGCCGTGATGGCGCCTATCATGGAACTAGGCTAGCCGACTATCGCATGTTCACAATTTCTTTTGAAAATCCAATTTTAAGTTTCAAGCAATTCATAGCAATATTCAGAGAGTTTGTTTAACATAATAGACAAGGTTTATATATACAGCACGGCCATCCCCAAAACCCGGAGCCAACATGTCATGAGCATCTAATGAAATAAGTCAAAATAAGTATTAAGATACAAAACTCCGAATCGAAGATAAATACAATAGGAAGGGAAAGTTGAGATGCTGCGAACGTTGAGCAGCTACCTCTATGTCCCCACGATCCGGCTCCGCTGCGATATATATATATATATATATATATATATATATATATATATATATATATATATATATATATATATATATATGAAAGCTAGCGCTCGATCTCTGCTCCTGAATCTGCACACAGAGGTGCAGGGAGTAATGTGAGTACGCAAACCCAGTAGTAATGGAGATAAATCAGGTCTAAGTAGCAAGGAATCACATAAAATCAATGTCACAATATACACAGTCTTACTTTCCAATAGTATACATAAATATACGAAATCATCATGCCTTCTAAATCAACTTCATAAAAGTTCTTAAAAAGATGCACATTTTAGTAACTTTAAAACAAGGATTTAGTATGCAATGAATGTAGTGAAATCATAAGTAGCCCCTCGGGTGAAAACATGTTTCATAAACAGCCCCTCGGGAATTTCCTCACAATCCCTCAGCACCTCACAGTCACTCATACCTCCCAATCACTCGGCACTCGGTGCGCTCACTGGGGTGTGTACAGACTCCGGAGGGGCTCCTTCAGCCCAAGCGCTAATCTCACTCAGCACCTCACCATCACTCTTGGCCCTCAGCCATACTCAGCACCTCACCATCACTCTTGGCCCTCGGCCACACTCGGTGGAACCACTCTAAAAGCCCCTCAGGCGAATCAGTAAAAACATGGTACTCGGCCCCAAACATCAGTTTAATCTCAAGTGGTGTAAATCATGATTAGTTTCAAATAAAACAGTATGCACAATGATGTTGAGTAAAAACCATCAACAGGTAGTGAGGAAAACAGCAGTAAAACACCCTCCAAGGGTCTTAACAGATCGGCACGAGGCCGCAAACACGGCTTATAGCCCAAATATTTCACAAATATTTAGAACATAATTTAACACAAGTTTTGAGTAAATATGCAACTCATTAGTTTCCGCGGAGAGGACCTAGTCCAATCCAAAAATCAGTACGCACCACATATTCGTCATCCGACATGTGCGCCATTCCAAATTCAGTGAGAAAACAATGCAGTCCGGGGTTCCATACCCTCAGGACAAAAGTTTGAACCATTACTTACCTATACCGAGACACGACACTAGTCTGCTATGCCTTTTCCCCTCAAATTGGCTCCTAATTTCTCCGAATCTAGCCAAAAACCAGTTAACATCATCAAAATGTACTCATGGAACACAACCCAATTAAAAATTATCAACATTAAACATAATCTCGAAATTCGGCTAAACCCGATCCCCGGGACCACGTCTCGGAATCCAAAAATTTTTACATCATTAGAACCCTCGTCCTCTCCCGATTCTATACATACCAAGAACACAAAAATCGGATCACAATTGCCATTCCAAAACCTCAAAAGAAGTACCAATTCCTTTCCTCCCATTTTTTCAACTTTAACCTTAAATTTTCAAGCCTAATCTCAATAAAAATAGCATAGGAACGGGATTAACAAATCAAAGAACTCACCTTAGTTGAAGAATCTGGAAATCTCCTCTCAAAACCCTCTTCAATGGACTCCCCCGCATTCAAATTTATGAAAGTTTAATAAATTTCGCGGAGGGGGGTCCTTTTATACTGTTCTGCACAGTCAATTCCGCACCTGCGGACAATTGGTCGCACCTGCTGACCCGCACCTGCGGTCCCAGGGTGCACACCTGTGATAACCAACTTAATGGACAAAATCTCGCACCTGCGACCAACCTTACGCACACACGACATCGCAGGTGCGACAAACTCCTCGCACCTGCGGACCTCTCCTACACAGCCAGACTTCGCACCTGCGACTTCCCCTTCCGCTCCTGTGTGATCGCACCTGCGACTCCCCTTTCGCAGGTGCGAAAACACCAGCAACCAGCACAGCAGATTGTTTCAAAAATTCACTCCAACTTCCCGTAAACCATCTGAATCAATCCTGAGCCCCTCGAGACCCTAACCAAACTTGACAACCTATCCCATAACATCATTCAAACTTATTCGAGCCTTCGGAACACCAAAAACAACACTAAAACACCAAATTCACATCAAATTCAAGCCTAAGAACCTTGAAAGTTCAAAAATTTTCCAACTACGCAGAAACCAACCAAAACACCTCCGATTAATCTGAAATTTTGCAGACATATCCACTGCCGACCGGAAATCGCCAAAAACTAACTTTCGCCAATTCAACCGGACATCACAAAAATATTTCGAACACACTCCTAAGTCCCAAATCACCTAACGAAGCTATTTGAGCAAAAAATTTTGCATTCTGAAGTCGTTTACCAATAAGTCAATTCTCAGTTGAATTTCTCAACTATTAGGCTACTTTAGAAGGCTAATTGCCTAAACTCTCATTATAACCACTCCGGACCCAAACCAACTTATCCAATACGTCAAAAACAAGGAAGCGATACATAACAAATGCAGAAATAGGGGAAATGGGGTAAATCTCACGGAATGACCGGTCGGTTCGTTACATCCTCCCCCTCTTAAACAAATGTTCGTCCTCGAAAAGGTCTAGAAACATACTTGGAGCCTCGAATAAGTGAGGATATCCGTCCCGCATCTCCCGCTCGATCTCCCAGGTGGCATCCTCCACCGGCTGCCCTCTCCAGTGAACCTTCACTGAAGTTATATCCTTGGACCTCAGCTTCCTGGCCTGACGACCCAAAATAGCCACTGGCTCTACCTCATATGACATATCGCCCTCGAGTTGAACCGTGCTGAAGTCCAAAACATGGGAAGGTTCACCAATATACTTCCGAAGCATCGAAACATGAAATACCGGGTGAATACTCGATAAACTGGGAGGCATATCAAGCATATAAGCCACCTCCCCAATCCTATGAAGTACCTCAAATGGACCAATGAACCTGGGAATCAGCTTCCCTCTCTTCCCGAATCTCATAACACCCTTCATGGGTGACACCCTTAACAACACCTTATCCCCAACCATGAAAGACACATCCCGAACCTTCCAGTCTGCATAACTCTTCTACCTAGACTGCGTTGTGCGAAACCGCTCCTGAATCAACTTTGCCTTAATCAAAGCATCCTGAACCAAGTCTGTGCCCAATAGCCTAGCCTTCCCGGGTCAAACCAACCCACCAGAGACCTACACCTCCTACCATACAAAGCCTCATACGGGGCCATCTGAATACTCGACTGATAGTTGTTATTATATGCGAACTCCGTAAGTGGAAGAAACTGGTCCCATGAACCACCAAAGTCAATCACACAAGCACGCAACATGTCCTCCAAAATCTGAATGGTACGGTCCAACTGCCCGTCGGTCTGAGGATGAAACAGTGTGCTCAACTCAACCTGAGTACCCAATTCTCTCTGCACGGCTCTCCAAAACTGAGAGGTGAACTATGTGCCTCTATCGAAAATGATATAAACTGGAACCCCATGCAGACGGACAATCTCTCTGATATAAATCTCAGCTAACCTCTCCGATGAATACGTAGTACCAACAGGAATGAAGTGCGCGGACTTGGTCAGCCGATCTACAATAACCCATATAGCATCAAATCTCCTCGAAGTCTGTGGGAGCCCAACTACGAAGCCCATGGTGATCCACTCCCACTTCCACTCCGGAATATCAATCCTCTGAAGCAACCCACCCGGTCTCTGGTGCTCATACTTAACCTGCTGACAGTTGAGACACCGAGCTACAAACTCCACGACATCCCTCTTCATTCTCCTCCACCAACAATGCTACCGCAAATCCTGATACATCTTCGCGGCACCCGGATGGATGGAATACCGCGAACTATGAGCCTCTACTAGAATCAAATCTCGAAGTCCATCTACATTCGGCACGCAAATCCGGCCCTGCATCCTCATGACCCCATCATCACCTATAGCCATATCTATGGCATCACCGCAACGTACCCTGTCCTGAAGAACAAGCAAATGTGGATCATCATACTGGTGTGCTCTAATCTGATCAGAGAGAGAAGACCTGGAGGCTACACAAGCCAACACCCTCGGAGGATCTGATAAATCCAAACTCACCAAATGACCTGCTAAGGCCTGAACATCAAGAGCTAATGGCTGCTCTGCTACTGGAAGGTACGCTAAACACCCCAAACTCTCTGCTCTGTGACTCAAGGCATCGGCCACTACATTGGCCTTCCCCGGATGATATAAGATAGTGAGATCATAATCCTTGAGGAGCTCTAACCATCTCCTCTGATGCAAATTCAAGTCCTTCTGCCTCAACAGATACTGCAAACTGCGGTGATCAGTGAAAATTTCACACTGTACTCCATACAAATAATGTCGCCAAATCTTCAAGGCATGGACAATGGAAGCTAACTCGAGATCGTGCACTGGATAGTTCTTCTCGTGCACCTTCAACTGTCTGGACGCGTAGGCAATCACCCTACCATCCTGCATCAATACCGCTCCCAATCCAACTCTAGAAGAATCACAATAAACTGTGTAAAAACCCGAACCAGCAGGCAAAACTAATACTGGAGCTGTAGTCAATGCTGACTTGAGCTTCTGAAATCTCTCCTCACACTCATCAGACCATCTGAATAGAGCACCCTTCTGGGTCAATCTAGTCAAAGGCGAAGCAATCGAAGAGAATCCCTCCACAAAGCGACGGTAATATCCCGCCAAACCAAAGAAACTCCTAATCATGTAGTTGAGGACGGTCTGGGCCAACTCTGCACCGCCTCTATCTTCTGCGGATCAATCTGAATCCCCTCACTAGACACCACGTATCCCAAGAAAGCTACCGATCCCAGCCAAAACTCACACTTGGAGAATTTTGCATAAAGCTTCTCCTCCCTCAATCTCTGCAACACGACTTTCAAATGTTGAGCATGCTCTTCCTGGCTACGAGAATAAACCAGGATGTCATCAATGAACACAATGATGAAGGAATCAAGATATGGCTGAAACACGTTGTTCATCAATTGCATGAATGCATCTAGGGCATTGGTCAGCCCAAATGACATAACCAAGAACTCATAATGACCATACATGGTCCTGAAAGCAGTCTTTGGAATATCAAAATCCCGAATCCTCAACTGATGGTACCCAGATCTCAAATCAATCTTGGAAAACACTTTGGCTTCCTGAAGCTGTTCAAACAAGTCATCAATACGGGGAAAGGGATACCGGTTCTTCACCGTAACCCTATTCAACTGCCGATAATCAATACACATACGCATGGACCCATCCTTCTTCTTAACGAACAACACCGGTGCACCCCAAGGTGACACACTAGGTCGAATGAACCCCTTATCCAGGAGCTCCTGAAGCTGCTCCTTCAATTCCTTTAGCTTCACTGGTGCTATACGATATGGTGAATAGAAATAGGCTGAGTGCCTTGCACTAGATCAATACCAAAATCAATATCCCTGTCAGGTGGCATGCCTGGCAGGTCTGCAGGAAACACATCTAGAAAATCACAAACCACAGGAACTGAATCAATAGCGGGAGTCTCACTGCCGACATCCCTCACAAAGGCCAAATAAGATAAACACCCCTTCTCCACCATACGCTGAGCCTTCAGGTAAGAAATCACCCTGCTAGGCATATACTCGAAAGAACCTCTCCACTCAACCCTCGGATGCCCCGACATAGATAAGGTCACGGTCTTAGCGTGACAATCAACAACATCACGGCACGGAGATAACCAATCCATGCCCAATATCACGTCAAAATCGACCATGCTGAGCAACAGTAGGTCCACTCGGGTCTCCAAACCCCCAATAGATATAGTGCACGACCGATACACACGGTTCACAACAACAGTATCGCCCACCGGAGTCGACACATGAATAGAGGTAACTAGAGACTCACGGGGCATAGCTAGAAAATTTGCAAAATATGAAGAAACATAGGAATATGTGGAACCAGGGTCAAATAAAGCCAAGGCATCACGGCAACAAACTGAAACAATACCTGCAATCACGGCATCTGAGGCCATAGCATCCGGCCTAGCTAGAAATGCATACATACGAGCCTGACCTCCCCCTGCTCGACCTCCCCCTCTAGGGCGGCCTCTGGCTGACTGACCACCACCCCTGGCTGGCTGGGCGGGCGATGAAGTGACTAGATTTAAAGTCGAGGGTTGGCCCCTCTGATGAGAAGATCCACCGGAATGGAAGGGACACTGCCTACACCCGTGCCCGAACTCTCCACACTCAAAACAACTACCCGGAGCTGGAGGCGGGGACTGATAGAAACCCCTAGCACCTGCATGACCACTGGAAGACTCTTGCATAGATGAAACCTAAGCTTTAGATGCTCGAGCTGAACTCAGAGCTGGGAAGGCACCAAAAGAAGTACGTCCTGACTGAAAACCACAGGGACCCTGCCCCGACGATGCACCACTATAAGATGGGCGACCTAACTGAGGTGGCATGAATGAACGGCCCCTACCCTACTGAAACTGTCCCCTAAAGGGAGCACCGCTGGAACTGCCCAAACCACGAGGCCTCTTAGCCTCTCTCTCCTCCCGTTCCTGGCGGCGAATAGACTCAATGTCTCGAGCTATGTCACCAACCTTCTCAAATGAAGCACCCGATATCCTCTCTCGGGTCATAAACAACTAAAGCTGATAAATAAAGGCCGTCAATGAACCTCCTCACCCTCTCCCTATCAGTGGGGATAATCTCATAAGCATGTCTGGCCAACTCGGAAAATCTCATCTCGTACTGAGTGACTGATAGCTCCCCCTGGCGCAGCTGCTCAAACTGCCTGCGCCGCTCCTCTCTGTGGGACTGAGGAACATACTTCTCCAAGAAGATCTCGGAGAAATGCGGCAAGGTAAGAGGTTCTGAACTAACTGGTCTACGCCTCTCAAAAGACTCCCACCGACTAAAGGCAGCACCCGCAAACTGGAAGGTAACAAACGAGACCCCACTGGTCTCCAGAATACCCGCGGTGCGCAGTATCCTTTGGCACCTATCAAGAAATCCCTGGGCATCCTCTCCCTCTGTACCACTGAAAGTAGGAGGCTGAAGTCTGCTGAATCTCTCCAACCTGCGTTGCTCGTCCTTAGGCATAGCTGGGACCACAAAACCCTGAACCGGAGCAGCTGGTTGAGCTGGGGCTACCCCCAGTGCTTGAATACCCTGTGCAGCCCGCTTAGGTGCCCGGGCAACTGGAGTCTAATTGCCTCCCCCGTCCTGAGTTGTGGTGGCAGAAGAAGACATGGCAACGGCCTGAGCCAAACTGGTGCATACTGACAATATTTGAGACAGGGCCTCCTGAAGACCCCGGATAACCATAGGCATTGTTGGTTCCTGAGCTTGTCCCGCTGGGATACCTTCGGCGGGAACCTGATCATGATCAGCATGGGGATCCTGAGGTACTCCCCTGGCTGCTGCGCAGGCTGGCCCCCTACCTCTACCACGGCCTCGACCTATTGCGGATCTAGCCGGTGACTGGTCACCCTGATCGGTATGGTGTGTCCTCACCATCTGAGAGAGAACGAAACAACGAAAGTTCAGATTTCAAGAATCAATAGATCAGCACGAAAGAGTTCAAGAAAAAGAGAATGTTTCCTCAAAGTTCGGCAGCCTCTCGAAGATAAGTACAAACGTCTCCGTACCGATCCGCAAGACTCTACTAAACCTACTCATGACCGTTGAGTCCTATGAAACCTAGGGCTCTGGTACACTTCTGTCACGGCCCCAAATCCTAACCGGCCGTGATGGCGCATATCTTTTGAAAATCCAATTTTAAGTTTCAAGCAATTCATAGCAATATTCAGAGAGTTTGTTTAACATAATAGACAAGTTTTATATATACAACACTGCCATCCCCAAAACCCGGAGCCAACATGTCATGAGCATCTAATGAAATAAGTCAAAATAAAGTATTAAGATACAAAACTCCGAATCAAAGATATATACAATAGGAAGGGAAAGCTGAGATGCTGCGAACGCTGAGCAGATACCTCTATGTCCCCACGATCCGGCTCCGCTGCGATATACATATGAAAGTTAGCGCTCGATCTCTGCTCTTGAATCTGCACACAGAGGTGCAGGGAGTAATGTGAGTACACCAACTCAGTGTAATAGAGATAAATCAGTTCTAAGTAGAAAGGAATCACATAAAATCAATGTCACAATATACACAGCCTTACTTTCCAATAGTATACATAAATATACGAAACCATCATGCCTTCTAAATCAACTTCATAAAAGTTCTTAAAACGATGCACATTTTAGTAACTTTAAAACAAGGATTTAGTATGCAATGAATGTAGTGAAATCATAAGTAGCCCCTCGGGTGAAAACATGTTTCATAAACAGCCTCTCGGGCATTTCCTCACAATCCCTCAGCACCTCACAGTCACTCATACCTCCCAATCACTCGTCACTCGGCCTCCCATCACTCGTCACTCGGCACTCACTGTACTCACCGGGGGGTGTACAGACTCTGGAGGGGCTCCTTCAGCCTAAGCGGCTAATATCACTCAGCACCTCACCATCACTCTTGGCCCTCGGCCACACTCGGTGTAACCACTCGAAAAGCCCCTCGGGCGAATCAGTAAGAATAGGGTACTCGACCCCAAACATCAGTTAAATCTCAAGTGGTGTAAATCATGCTGAGTTTCAAATAAAACTGTATGCACAATGATGCTGAGTAAAAACCATCAACAGGTAGTGAGGAAAACAGCAGTAAAACACCCTCAAAGGGTCTCAACAGATCGGCACGAGGCCCCAAACACGGCTTATAGACCAAATATTTCACAAATCTTTAGAACATAACTTAACACAAGTTTTGAGTAAATATGCAACTCATTAGTTGCCGCGGAGAGGACCTAGTCCAATCCAAAAATCAGTACGCGCCACATACTCGTCATCTGACATGTGCGCCATTCCAAATTCAGTGAGAAAACAATGCAGTCCGGGGTTCCATACCCTCAAGACAAAATTTGTAACCATTACATACCTCTACCGGGCCACGACACTAGTCCGCTATGCCTTTTCCCCTCAAATTGGCTCCGGATTTCTCCGAATCTAGCCAAACACTAGTTAACATCATCAAAATGTACTCATGGAACACAACCCAAGCGAAAATTATCAACATTAAACATAATCTCGAAATTCGGCCAAACCCGAGCCCCGGGCCCACGTCTTGGAATCCAAAAATTTTTACATCATTAGAACCCTCGTCTTCTCCTAATTCTATACATACCAAGAATACCAAAATCGGACCACAATTGCCATTCCAAACCTCAAAAGAAGTACCAATTCCTTTCCTCCCATTTTTCCAACTTTTCTAACCCAAAACCTTAAATTTTCAAGCATAATCTCAATAAAAATAGCATAGGAACGAGATTAACAAATCAAAGAACTCGCCTTGGTTGAAGAATCTGGAAATCTTCTCTCAAAACCCTCTTCAATGAGGGGGGTCCTTTTATACTGTTCTGCACCATCATTTCCGCACATGCGGATAACTGGTTGCACCTGCGTACCCGCACCTGCGGTCCCAGGGTGCGCACCTGCGATAACCAACTTAACGGACAAAATCTCGCACCTGCGACCAACCTTACGCACCCGCGACATCGCAGGTGCGACAAACTCCTCGCACCTGGGGACCTCTCCTACATAGCCAGACTTCACACCTGCGACTTCCCCTTCTGCTCCTGTGTGATCGCACCTGCGACTCCCCTTTCGCAGATGCGAAAACACCAGCAACCAACACAGCAGATTATTTCAAAAATTCACTCCAACTTCCCGTCAACCATCCGAATCAATCCCGAGCCCCTCGGGGCCCCAACCAAACCTGCCAACCTATCCCATAACATCATTCAAACTTAGTCGAGCCTTCGGAACACCAAAAACAACACTAAAACACCAAATTCACATCAAATTCAAGCCTAAGAACCTTGAAACTTCAAAAATTTGCCAACTACGCCGAAACCAACCAAAACACCTCCGATTAATCTGAAATTTTGCAGACATATCCAAAATGACATTACTATACTATTCCAACTTTCAGAATTCTATTCCGACCTCGATAGCCTATTTTCCACTGCAGAACCGGAAGTCACTAAAAACTAACTTTTGCCAATTCAACCGGACATCACAAAATATTCCGAACACACTCCTATGTCTAAAGAAGCTATTTGAGCCAAAATTTCGCATTCCGAAGTCGTTAACCAATAAGTCAATTCTCAGTTGACTTTCTCAACTATTAGGCTACTTTAAAAGGCTAATTGCCTAAACTCTCATTATAACCACTCCGGACCCAAACCAACTTATCCAATACGTCAAAAACAAGGAAGCGATACATAACAAATGCATAAATAGGGAAAATGGGGTAAATCTCACGGAAAGACCGGTCGGATCGTTACATATGTTTATCTTGAATGATCCGCTGCTTCATCTGTAACCTCTTGTCTAGCCATAACTAGGTTCTTCCGGAATAAACTACCAACTAATCGTTGTCCTATTCTCATATCCATATTCCACGTAATCTTTCTGGGGCTATTTCTTTTGTCTTAACTTACCTTTTGCACTGGCTCCTTATTTATTAATAACATCCTGGGTAGGAACCCTTATTCCTCCTCCTTGACGTCGTGTTTGCATAATGTTCTAGAATCGTCATACCTGTAGGATTTGAATAAGTGTGATTTCATCCCTTTCTCATTTTTTATCGCATTCTTCCTTTACCATTCCATAGTTACTTAATTCTGACTTAATGCTACATCACTCTATATTCACCTTGTTAGGGGAATACTAAGATTTAGTTCTACAAAGATCTTCCTATAGATGTTTTATCTCTTCATCCTTAGCGTTTTTTTGCATCATCGATGACCCTTTCTAGACTTGCGGTAATCCTTCTATACTAAGGATAATAAAATTCTTTACTCACGAGGGTGACACTTAGTGTAACTGGCATATATAGTCCTTTAAGCTTAACTTTGCTCACATTGCTTACTTTAGGGAAGCGTCTTCTGAATGTCCTTCAAAGGATATTCTTCTGTCGTCTATTCTATTATTGCCAGAATGCAATATCTGAAATTCTCATGATGCCGACTAATATCAAATCACTCAGTCTCTAATTCATGTTTAGTTTACATTGTTCACTAGTCCATACTGATTTCTATTACTCTGGGGTCTAACTTTTCCCTCTGGTAATCACGTCAGAGTCAAAAACTTATTTCTCGAAATGAGGGTATGACTTTATGACCTATAATCTTTTGTTGCCTCAAGGCCTTTCACCTCTTGTATTTTCCTTATCTTATCTATAGACTCTGTACTATTCTCATTTTTTGATCTACTGTTGTCATCCATGTATCACATCTTACTCATAATGCTTCATTAACTCTCTTCTTGTTTCCCGCTAACATCTATTATATCACTTTATTTTTAAAACTCGAACAAGACATTCTTTTGCTTTTAGCTTCCCTGTGCTCTATCCACTGGCTCTTTGAGTTGCCTATCATTCTCTCCCTACTTAGGACGTGAGCCACGCTAAGGTAATATTTATCCCTTCAAGGATTCCAGTGTCTATCTTTGTAATACTCATATCCAGCTGCACTATTTTAGAGTGCACCATCTGGGTGTCTCACAAGGAGATCTATTAGAACATTTGCAATATCCTTTGGAAATGTCAACTAACACAAACAATCCACCCACCATTTTGGGTCACTCTAACCCCAGCCGGATCCTGATATATATCCTTCTCTTATACTACTTCTGTTAACTTCCATATGACATAAATGATATGGATATAGCCATTTGTACGTAGCTCTGTTATTGTTGAAGGTAACTCAAAAGGCTTATGTTCCTCTGCCTGAATTTATAAATATTGATAATCTTCATTAACTGGCGCCTCGTACCCTTCTTCATTTTGCTTTTTTTACTTGTTGAAACTTGTATCTATCTTTTGAATCTCTCATTTCCTTTCACCATAAGGGTGGACATATATTCCTGCCTTAGGGCTCCTTTTCAGGAAACTCACACGTCTTAGTACACACATGATCTGGAGACCTTACATTTACTCATCATAAGCATGATGCAAAATCGAGTTCCTCTCAACACTTCCACAGCCGCATTCAATCCCTTACCAATCATCTTCTGAGATATAGGCATTGTCATATTATGAATAAGATAGAGTTTAGGAAATTGAGTTCTTATAATTGAGCTCTACCACACGATCTAGAGTAAGAAGAAAGAGTGAAGTCCTAAATGCCTCGTAGCCTCCTTTTTATAAGTGTGGGGCACAACACACCTATAAACAATACTCTACTAGACATGGCTTGTAGACTTCTTATGACAGAACTGCTCTGATACCACTTTTGTCACGCCTCGAACCTGAGGGCAAGACCGCTACCCGGTGCCTCACCTATCCTTGCGTACTAACCTGCGACTAAGGGACTCTGAACATATAATGTCATACTTTTTCCATGGGCCACATTGAAAGACAACTTGCGAACGCTGACTAAACATCAATATAAATTTGGGCCGGCATAACAACTACAATTAGCAAACCAACAAAATATACATACAAGGCTTACAAGCCCAACATATTGCACTAACTGACAGGATACGTCTACAAGACTCTATTGATGGATGTACTGTGATCGGAACAGGGCCCCGACCTATCCATAACATATATATACATATATACACAAGATGTACATAAAACTCTAGACCCGGCAACTCCAAAGGACGCAGAGCTTACCGATCAAGCTGAACTCGGGCAATACCTACTAACGAGGTCTTCTCGTCTGTCTGTCCGAACCTGCACGCATGAAATGCAGCGTCCCCAGCAAAAGGGATGTCAATACGAAATAATGTACCGAGTATATATGCAACAGAATAACTGAAAGCTGAAACTGAATTGATAATATAATAACTGAAAGTAACTGGGCGTCAAAGATAATAAAAAGATATACTTACCTACTGATACTGACTCAACTCTCTCAATATAGTAAGTAAAATAGTTGTCCGGCCTTATAGGGCTCGGTATATATATAACTACTCTGTCGTAGTAGGCTCACTCATAGGAGCTCGACCATACTAGGCTTTGTATCTTGGACATTATAGGCTCGCTCATAGGCACGTGGTCACTATAGGCTCGGTATATAACTTACCATCTGATCAGAGGTTTCCCAATAGGGGCCTGCCCACCGATTATAGCTCGATGGTGGTGAAAATACTTTAATCTTATATATATATATAGTATTAAAGAGAAGTTCGTATTCCTGACTATATATGCTATGACGTGAAATCCAAGAGAGTCGATGTATCCTTAATTCTCTCTTTAATAGGGTTGCCTCATATTTTCCTTTACCTAATTAATCAGCCCCGGGGGAGAGAAAAATACAATACTCAATTGAATATAAAGTCCCGATAAGGGAAAATACAGTAATTTATGAGACAAGGATAATGTACATAAGTTCAGGAATACGAACTTCTATTTATGCCTCATTATCAAACTCATGTAGTTACGATATCATACCAAAATGAAGGGAAGTTTAGCCTTAACATACCTGAGTTGATTCTCTTGACAATCCTTCTAACACACGCCAATCACGACGAAACACGTAATGGCAAATCGAAGTAGGGAAAATTTTGTATGATAGTCTTGAGAAAGATTGTACCGTACTTCCTTAGAATCGCAAAATCTCACGTTGCTAAGATACTAAGAATTCTCGTTTGAATTTTTGAAGACGCTTGTGAGATTTTGTTGAATTTTTTAAGATGAAAATTCTCACGTTACTCGTGAATATGCATCTCTCTTTATGAATTAAAATCCTTAAATGTGTGAGCTCCATTTGTTGCCTAGAATTACAATTCTCTTAGAATTGTAAATACAACATATATATTTTGATGACTTATATTGGAGTCTTTATTAAAGAGAGTGGGGCCCACTTTAGGATAAATTGGCCATAAGATCTTCTAGTTGTAACACCAAGTACATGACTTAAGAGTCATTTTGTCTCTGCCTATTAATTATCCACAAATCCTTACTTACATTGTTAATCTCCCATTAAATCAATAATTAACCAATTACCCATATGATTAAGAACTATCTTGAATTACTTAAAATACTACTTATTTTTAACACACTTTATACATCATGCCATCATGGTCATGTGGTATCTTGTATAGTACTAGTCCATAAATACCGGGTATTATAGCTCGGACCATATTTTATCCTAAATTGCCAAACTTCGACGAAATGTATTTTTTTCAATTCGGTTACCCTCTCACTTTCACAAATTTACTTATCACTTGTTTGAAATAGCATATGATTAAATCTCAAAATAATCTTATTCCCGAACTTATGTCGATTAACTTATGACGAAACTTTAACGTACAAAAATATGGGATGTAACGTCTCATTTCTGAGTTTTTATCAATTTACTTATGGCGTACTTTCACGTACGAAAATATGAGGTGTAACGGATTCTTTAAAGAAAATTACACAATTCAAGTAATTGAAACTTAAAGTAGTGAATCATACATATAAGAAGAAGAATAGGAGGGAGGGACTCAAACAAGGAAGCTTACATTTGAAGTCATCCGAGTAATGGTTCAAGGTAGAAAAAAAGGGGCAAACCCCAAAGAGAACCTTACAAGGTGTCTACAAAGTCAAAGGCTACTAATATCAATATTAATCTTCAATATTAGTTACAACAAAGAAACAAGGCACCCCTTTATATAGTAGCAAATAAGGGGGTTGGTCAAAATAAAAATAAATAAGCTAGTAAATCATTAGGTGCATAAGATACTACTATCATTTTGTTTAATTTAGTCTACATTGAAGACTACCCATACTTTGTTCAATGTAGTCAATATTGAAGATTATCCATAATTTGTTCAATTAGTAAACTTTGAAATAAGGAAGCATCAATTACGGACTCCAGAAACTAGGTTAAATTAATACTAGTTTGGGATGTTGAAGTAGCTCCTTGTTGGGGCTGATTTGGGCTCAATTTTACCGCCTTTTGGACTTCAATTTAGGCCTTCAAATACTTGTAAGACTTGTCGAAAATGTCTTCTTTGAGTTGGAACTCTTCCTCCACCATAAAACTCTTATATCTCTAATTTCAACGAGCTTTTTGCATCCGTACCCGCTTTTTGTGCCACGTTTTAACTTATACCCGCTTTGTAAAAAAATTGAATCCGTACCCCCTTTTGCACATAACTTCAGCATGCGGGGCTGAAGTAGCAAAAGAAATCACGCAAAACTTCAGCTTTCTAGTAGACGGCTTGCAAACTTAAGATCTAGAGCTGAAGTTGTTATCTTGTAACTAGGGAACTTCAGCATACAAGGCTGAAGTTCTCCAGTTATAAAAATAAAAACTTCAGCATACGGGGTTGAAGTTCCCCCCAGTTACACTGGGGAACTTCAGCCCTAGAGCTGAAGTTTTGTCTTTGTAACTGGGGAACTTCAGCATAGGGGGCTGAAGTTCCCTAGTTATAAAGACAAAAACTATTAACTAGGGAACTTCAGCATACGAGGCTGAAGTTCTCCAGTTATAAAAACAAAAACTTCAGTATACGAGGCTGAAGTTCCCCCAAGTTACACTGGGGGGAACTTCAGCCCTAGAGCTGAAGTTTTGTCTTTGTAACTGGGGAACTTCAGGGCTGAAGTTCCCCAGTTATAAAGACAAAAACTTCAGCATACGGGGCTGAAGTTACCCAGTTACACTGGGGAACTTCAGCTCTAGAGTTGATGTTTTGTCTTTGTAACTGGGGAACTTCAGCATACGGGCTGAAGTTCCCCAGTTATAAAGATAAAACTTCAGCATAATGGGCTGAAGTTCCCCAGTTTACAAAGACAAAACTTCAGCTCTAGAGCTGAAGTTCTCTAGAGCTGAAGTTTTGTCTTTGTAATTGTCTTTATAACTTGGGAACTTCAACTCTAAAGCTGAAGTTTGTAACTACCAAAACTTTGTCTTTGTAACTGGGAAACTTCAGTCCCGTATGCTGAAGTTTTGTCTTTATAACTGGCGAATTTCAGCTTAACTGGTGAACTTCAGCTCAGCGAGGGGGGGGAGCTGAAATTATTTAAAAAGTGGGTACAAATTAAAAGTTTTTTAAAAAGCGGGTATAGGTTAAATGGGGGCGACCAAATAGGGTACCCCGCATAATTTTTACAATTTCAACTCATTAAGTGTGCCTTGAAATTTCATGTCTTCATAGAGTTAAGCTTTCTTGGATGCTATCATTTTCCCTTCTCAAAGAAGATTCATCCTCAAATCTTGACATTACCAATATTTCCTCCTCCAATGGAGTTGGGCTTCTAAGGATATTATTATTAACAATATTTGTATTTGATCCTCCACGATTGCTAACATGCTCCCCTTCTTAAAAAAGATTTGTCCTCAAATCTTGAGATTGACCTACAACCAACATGATAACCATAATCAGTACGTATACAATGAAAATATAGCAAGTAGCTGGTAAAAATAACATTAGGTAGTGACTAAGCAGCCATTCAATCCATCTAGTTCTTTATGCACAAATACTCCTTTGAAATATCCAAACATACAATCATCCCAGAGAAAAAAATAATTACCAAGACAAGCACGAAAAAACACAATTTATAAGCTCCCATACATTAGAGGATTATCGGGTTGACCAAAAGCATATAAATACCAAGAAAACATATAATATTTCTCTTTCTAAACAACTTAACCTCACCATTTGATATACTATAGTCAAGGTATGGATCATAAGTTATTTTCTTGAAAAGTGTCTTGGAATGAACCTTCAAAAAAGGATCATTAAAACAAAATAAAGATATTGCGAAGTTAGCAACATGTGAGCATTTATCTTCTTCACACTTGAGTAACTATATTTGACATTTAGCTCAATTTCCTCAGCATTTATGGCACCAAAAGCTTCATGTGTCTCATTAGCTTTATTGTGGACTTCCCTATTTATTCTCAAACCATAAGTAATTAAAGAACACTTAAAGACTTCACCAATTTCTTTTCCTAATAGGTTTATCTGCACTTTAAAATATTACTCAATGAGATTTTCATTATCATGTGAGACATCATCATTCTCGTTCCATGTTTCTTCCTCAATTTTCTGCATGAAAGGAGAAAAATTACTATAACAAGAAAGAGTTAGTGTATTAGAATATGAACAACATTCATCCTCTATCAATCCTTTGATTTGTTCACTCAACTTTTCTTGCCCCTCACTTTCATCACATTGTCGCAGGTTTTTCACATAGAAAGAGTAATTAAAAAGGTAATGTTCATTCTCAATTTGAGTTATACTTCCACTTAAACCCTTAACTATACTAAATTTAAGTATAAGTTTAGCTTCATTTGATGTAGAAATATATAATCAATAAGGTCATACCACATGAGATCATCAAGCTCACACATGTCTTCAACTCGCAATTGCTTTCATGGATCATTGGTCATTGCACCATTGAAATCTTCTTAAAAACTTGAAAGTCCATGCACTTATTGCTCCAAATTTTCAATGGGTTCTTCTTCAATAACCCGCACAATTGGAGCACAAGAATAGAAAAATAAATGCGTTAGTTGGTAGTTTGAACAAGAATCTTCTGTTCTTTGACACTCTATTCTTTTAATCTCTTGTTTTTCCTCATCTCTCAATTGTACTTGTTCACTCTCTATTTTTTTCTCTCGAGATTACTTTACTTAATTCTTCTAACTACTAATTTATACCTCTTGACAACTCACTCCCTTCACTAATCGATTTCTCTTCTCTTTCCTCTCTTGAGTTGTCAACTTGCTTACCCTTGATTTTTTCTTTCTTTTGTCTCTCATCCTCAGTTTTGTTTGGAATGGAAGAGGATCCAATTTATGAATATCCATTCCCTTGCTTTTCTTAGCAAAATATGTTATTTGAAGTATCATAAGCACCCACATTTGTTCCAAGATTCCTCTTCTATCTTTTGGAGGACTTCATACATTAACTCTAATATTTGGCACGCTACATTTAGTTGATGTATCCCTTTTTCCTTTCTTTTTGTATGCCTTGGGATTCAAATCCCCCTAATTAGATGAAGGATATCTTGAAAATACTCTAGTAGCCTCAAGCTTTCTCTTCTTTCTTTCATCCCTCTCATCATTCGCTTTCTTCATCATTTCATAAAGTATTTGAAAGTCCTTGTAAAAGATAATTTCTACCTCCTTTCTTTTGGTCTTCATGGATGCATCCATAACCTCCCAAAGATCTTCAAATCACTTACTTACATATAAAATATTATTAGAAGTAAAAAAAAAAACTCACCAAATGATACATACCCTTGCGTCTATCACTCAAGCAGTTGCTTTCAGCACTCGTGTATCATGCAAGAAGGATTTTTAACCTCAAAGGTACTCTTTCCTTTACCATTCAAAAATTGTTCCTCAAAGCTCTTCCAAGAATCAATAATTCAGATTACTTCAAGCAACTCCTAATTTTATTCCCAAATGAAGTTTATGTCAAATAAGAAAGGGACAACAAAATGAAAATAAAGAGAAAAAGCACTAAACAAATTGGCATGAAATAAAAAGATAGGCAACTAATTATTAGACTACACTAAGTATGAACAAATACTTAAAGTATCTAAAAAGACTTTCTAGAAGATGTAGAAATATTTTTGATGAGCTTTTTTAACTCAAAGGCGTTGCAATGAGCTTTATATTCCTTCAAGTGGCTTTTGAATTTCTTGATAACAAATCTAATGGGATGTTCAAGAGGCAAACATTTAGATAAGATTTTCCAACAATTCAAAGTCACAAGAAAAATCATGAGATTGAGTACAAACATAGCAAGTGCAAGTGAACAATACCAAATAAAGCTATTGTTCACACATCATTTGTTATTGTTCTCGCTACAGTAACATTTTGTTTTTTCTTTTTGACTTTTCTTTTGCTCTTGTTTTGAAGAAAACTCCTAAGATTGTTAGGAACGAATCCTGAGAGAACCGCTCTGATATCACTTAATAAAAACAGGGATAGGGGAAAACTTTTAATTAAGAGATGGAAAGAGGCTAGGTTTGATTTTTGAAATAAAAGTACACAAGTATTTGAAACTTAAAGCAGTGGATCATACATAGAAGAAGGAGAATAGGAGGGAGGGAATTCAAACAAGAAAACTTATAATTGAAGACATAAAGGGCAAACCCCGAAGAGAACCCTAAGGCTTACAAAGACAAAGGCTACTAATATCAATATTAATCTTCAATCTTGGTTACAATAAAGGAACAAGGCACCTCTTTATATAGTAGTATATAAGGGGCTAGTAAAAATAAAAATAAATAAGCTAGTAAATTCTAGGTGCATAAAAGAGTACCATTACATTGTTCAATGTAGTCAACATTGAAAAATACTCATACTTTCTTTGATGTAGTCAACATTGAAGAGTACCCATACTTTGTTCAATGTAGTCAGCGTTAAAGACTATCCATATTTTATTCGATGTAGTCAACATTGAAATAAGGAAGCATTGAAAAGATTCTAGAAACTAGTTTAAATTAACACTAGTTTGGGTTGCTGAAGTTTCTCTTTGTTGGGGTTGATTTGGGACCCATTCTACCTTTATTTGGACTTTAATTTGGGCCTCCAAAAAATTGTAAGATTTTCTCAAGATATCTTATTTAATATGGAGATATTTCTCCACCATAACACTCTTTAATCGCTAATTGCAGCCCATTAAGCGTGCCTTGAAATTCCATGGTCTTCAATGGAGTTTAGCTTTCATGGATGTTATTAGGAGAAAGAGAGAGAATTCAAGAAAGACTAAAACCAGTTTAGAATCATCAAAAGTCTTACACAGACAAGAGACATACGGATTTAGAGTTTAAAGAAGGAAACTATGTGTTCTTAAAAGTGTCGTCCATGAAAGGAGTTATAAGATTTGGGAAGAACAAAAGATAATTTCAAGATTTGTTGGCCCCTATAGAATTGTGATTACCCAAAAGATCATCTTATAAATTAAGACTCTATTCCAGTCTCATTAGCCTTAAAAAGATTAACTTTATTTACCTCAATTTGTGTGCGTAGTCCGGGCGTGAAACCAAAAAGCTTTTATGTGAAAATATGAGAAATAGTAATTTTTGGAATTTAAAATTTGCTTTTAGTTTACTTTTCAATATTTTTAGTAAACGGACCCGGATCTGTGTTCCGACGATCCCGAAAGGGTCCGCAATAAAATATGGGACTTGGGCATATGCCTGGAACTGAATTTCGAGGTCCTTAGCCTTAGAAATCTATTTTTGTAAGAAATTATTTTGCTGGATTTATAATAAAGTAAAGAAATGAATAAATTTTTAAAATCATTGGTATCGGGCCCGTATTTTAGTTTCGGAGCTCGAAACAGGTTTGTTATGATGTTTACATCCTATCTGTGAAATTTGGTAAGAATCGGAGTTGATTTGACGTGATTCGGACGTCCGTTGAGAAATTGCGAAATTGAAGTGTTCTTGAGAAAAATGAAGAGTTTTGAGGTTAAATTCGTAGTTTTAAATGTTATTTCCATGATTTGATCGCACGATCAAGTCCATATGATGTTTTAGACTTGCGAGTATGTTTGATTTATAGCCCCGGGGACTTGGGTGAGTTTCGTGTATGCTTTGGGATGTTTTGAAATTATGAAATCAGGTGTCATAGATGTGTTGGTGTGCCCGCACCTGCAATCCTTGAGCCAAAGGTGCGAACTCGTAGGTGCCAGAGGAAGACTGCAGGTGCGACCTAGGCCTAGCTTCCCCGTTTGAGCAGATGCGAACTTCATGCGCCTAAGCGGGACCGCAGAAGCGGACAATTTTCCGCAGGTGCGTCCCCAATGGCCATTTCTCTTTTCCGCAGAAGCGGAAGTATTTCCGCACGTGCACAAGCGCAGGTGAGACCCAAGCATCGCAGGTGCGAGGGTCGGGCAGTGAGATCATATTAATTAGAACTCCAGCTTTTTTCTTCTTATTTTTCACAAGGGTAGAAGACTTAGGGAAATTTTCTCAAGGCTTTTTCTTCCAAAATCATAGATAAGTGTTCATTAACTCTTTTCTTTCAATTACCCAATGATTTTCATCACTTTTCAATCCAAAATCAAGAATTTTCATGGTAAAAATTGAGGGTTTGGGTCGAATTAGGAAATTTTGTAAAAATGGGATTTTGACCTCGAATTGAGGTTGGATTTCGAAACTAATTGCATATTCGGGCTCGAGGTGAATAGGTAAACGTAATTTGGTCCGAACCCCGAGTTTGGACCAAGCGGGTCCGGGGTCAGGTTTTAACTTTTTTGAGAAAACTTAGGAAATCATGATTCTTTCAGTAAAGTTAGTTCATTTAGCATAAATTAATGATATTAAACTAATTATGATTAGATTTGAGCGGGTTAGAGGCAAATTCGAAAGGAAAGGCGGTAATTGAGCAATGAGTAACCTGCGAAATTAAGCTAAGTGTTTGGTTTAACCTTGACTTGAGGGAATAAGAATCCCCAACTTAAATGCTATGTGAATTTGCATGTGTGTGGTGTATAGGTGAGGTGACGAGTATCTATGCACCACTAAATTATTTGTTGAACATGGTCCCTTCCCTGTTTCCAATTATTTATTTTCGGGCTTAATTGTTTCATGATCATTGATGTTTATATTTCTATTTGGATTCGTTAACTTATTGTTAAGTATTGTTTCAAGTATTTTGGAAGTGTTGGTTGTTCTCTTGGTTTTGTTATGTTACATAAGGATTGAGCTGGATGTCACTGTTACGATATGTATATAATTTCCGGTTGATTTCGTTGTGAAATGATAATTGATGAAGTTTATGAGTTTTACAGCTTCTGTTTACAATTGTTGATATAAAAATGTTGTGAAAGGCTTGGCCTGAATTGTGAAAGTTTTTATAAATAAACTGATATGATATGTCTGGTGGGAACGAGTTGCACGCCGCAACAAGGAGTGATAAGGGTGGACAGGTGGGATGGGGTTGCACGCCGCAACAGGAGAAATATGGGTGATATATATAGGGAGGAGCAATAAGAGTGGACAGGTGGGAGCGGGTTGCGCCGCAACAAGGAGCGATAAGGGTGAATATTTATGTTTTATTGATGTTCGAAACTAAGGGTTTGGAAAACTCTGGTTTTATAAAAAAGGTTTTCATACTCTGATTTTTATTGTGGTTTTAAATTGAAACTTGAAAATTTTGAGGAGTTGTTGTTTTTATTTACTATTGCAAGTTATTGGTTATCGAGTTTGTTATTAATGTTTCTTTCTTGCTTTAGTATTTATATGTTTCACATGTTATATTGTTAATGCTCCGCCGTAGCCTCGTCACTACATCGTCGAGGTTAGGTTCGGCACTTACTCAGTACATGGGGTCGATTGTACTGATACTACACTCTGCACTCTTTTGTGCAGATCCAGGTACTGACCAGAGTTAGGAGATCTTAGTAGCTGGGCATTTTCGTTCGGAGACACGAGGTAGATCTGTTGGCGTCCGCAGATTCCTGGAGTCTTCTCTTTACTTTATACAGACACTGTTTTATTTCATTCAAACAGACATATATACTTCTTTCAGCCATTATTTGTAGTATTCTTAGTAGTTCGTGAATTGTGACACCAGACTCTGGGATAGTTTTATAGTTATATATTTAGTTCGTGGTTCAGCTTCATTATTGCTCCTTATTATTATTCACGGAATTATTTAGTGGAAAATATTAGATTCAGTATTTATTTTTAAATTGTTCTATTATGTGTAAGTGAATTTAAAAGGAAATGGTTAATAAATTTCTAATATCGGCTTGCCTAGCAAGTATTGTGTTAGGCGCCATCACGATCCTGTGGGATGGGAATTTGGGTCGTGACAAGTTAGTATCAGAGCACTAGGTTGTATAGGTCTCACAATTCACGAACAAGCTTGATAGAGTCTGGGGGATCGGTACGGAGACGTATGTACGTATCTCACAGAGGATATGAAGTTAGGAACAAACTCAGTTGTTATTTCTACTTTGTCGTGCGATTCTGGGTATCTCAAATATTGATTGAACTCTTCTACTCTCTCGTAGATGGAGAGAACATGTGCTTCATCTTCACTAACCAACAATCCGGTCTTCCAGTAGTAGCAACTCCTATTAGGGGTAGAGGCCGAGGCCACATTAGAGGTCAAGCCAGGGGAAGGACTCAGCCCGTTGCTCATACTGCAGCCCCAGCTGCGGAGCCTCAGATTGAGATTGATATGGGGGTTGTAGCTCAGACCGTTCCAGCTGGACCAGCTCAGGTTCCAAAGGGTTTTAGTGCTACCCTGGTACTTCAGGATGCTTTGGTTCAATTAGTGGGCCTTATGGAGAGTGTATCCCAGACAGGCAGACTCCCTGTTATAGCAGTCGCATCACACCTTGGAGGAGGGGTCCAGACTCATGTTACCCACACTCCTAATCAGACTAATCCTCACGTTCAGACCTCAGCAGCCAATGCAGTTGGGGTAATTTAGCCAGTTTCTCCAGTGCCGCACATTGATGGGGCAGCTACGTCCACCGATGCTTTGTCGAGATTGGACAGGTTCATCAACTTTTTCCCTGTTCACTTCAGTGGTGCTACTTTAGAGTATCCTCAGGAATATCTGGACAGTTTTCATGAGGTTCTTTGTAATATGGGTATTTTGGAGACCAATGGGGTCTACTTTGTTGCATTTCAGATGACTCGTTCTACCAAGAAATGGTGGAGGGATTATTTGTTGACTAGACCAGTTGGGTCTCCTGCTCTGACTTGAGATCAATTTTCTCACCTCTTTTTGGAGAAATTTTTTCCTATCACTACCAGAGAAGAGAAGAGTTGTCAGTTTGAGCGTCTTCAGCAGGGTGGCATGACAGTTACCCAATATGAGAATCGTTTTGTGGATTTGGCTCGGCATGCTATTCTTTTGTTGCCTACTGAGAGAGAGAGAGAGAGAGAGAGAGGGATAGGAGATTTATTAAGGGCCTTGCCCAGCCCATCAGGTTGCATATGGCTAGGGAGACAGGGACTGAGATGCGGCTAATGTGGCCAGGAGAGTCGATACGATTCTCGGGATTGGAGGTTAGGGGTCAAACAAGAGACCTCGCCATTCCGGTAGATTCAGCGGTGCCTCGTCTAGAGGCGAAAATACTCAGGGTAGAGGCCATTTAATTCAGCACTTCAGATGTCCTATGGTGCCTCAGGTGGTCGTGGTTCTTACTTACCTTATTCTGATCAGTTATCCCCGATCAGAGCACCTCCTCTTCAGAGTTATTATCTTGGTCAACCGGTTCGTCAGGGTCAGCCCCAGTATCAGGATGGTTGTTACGAGTGTGGTGAGAATGGACACATTCGGAGATCTTGTCTGAAAGTTTTGGGTAATCAGCCTCATTACCATAATTCTCGTGTTATAGTTCCGGCACAAGCTGCAGCACCACTTGCCCAGCCAGCCAGGGGTAGGGCCCAGGTAGTCAGAGGTAGAGGTCAGAATGTTAGAGGTAGAGGTCAGCATGCTAGAGGTGGAGGCCAGCCCGCTAGAGGTGGTGGTTAGCCCATTAGAGGTGGAGGACCATCTGACAGGGGTCCTCCAGGTGACACAGTTCAGGGTGTTGGTGGGGCCCAGCCCTGATTATATGCATTTCCAGCCAGGCCCGAGGTGGAGTCCTACGATGCAGTTATCACAGGTACCATTTCAATTTGTAATAAAGATGCATCAGTTTTGTTTAATCCGGAGTCTACTTATTCTTATGTGTCATCCCATTTTGCCTCGTATTTGGTTGTGCCCCGTGATTCTTTGAGTGTCCCTATTTATGTGTCTACACCGGTGGTTAATGCTATTTTTGTAGATTGTGTATATCGTTCATGCGTAGTCATTATTGAGGGTCTTGAAACTAGTGTAGACCTTTTGCTTCTTGACATGATCGATTTTGATATCATATTGGGCATGGATTGGTTGTCACCTTATTATGCCATCTTGGACTGTCACGCCAAGAAATTTACTTTAGGTTTGTCGGGATTGCCTCGGTTAGAATGGAGAGGGACCCCTGGTCATTCTCCCAGCAAAGTGATTTCTTATGCCAAGGCTCGTCGCATGGTTGAGAAAGAATGCTTGGCTTATTTGGCTCATATCCGTGATTCTGATGTCGAGATTTCCTCAATAGGGTCAGTGCCTATTGTTCGGGAGTTTCCCGGAGTGTTTCCTGCAGAACTGTCGGGGATGCCACCAGACAGGGATATCGATTTTCTCCCGCTGAAGCAATTGTAGCAGCTCCTGCACTTGTATTGATGTTGCTCTGGGCAATCATCCTATTTCTATTCCTCCGTACCGGATGGCCTCACCAGAATTGAAAGAATAGTTGCAAGATCTTCTTGATAAAGATCAGGCCAAGTGTCTCGCCCTGGGGTGCACCAGTTTTATTTGTAAAGAAGAAGGACGAATCGATGAGGATGTGTATAGATTACCGGTAATTGAATAAAGTTACTATAAAAAATAAGTATATGTTGCCAAGAATTGATGATTTATTTTATTAGCTTCAGGGTGCCAGTGTATTTTCAAAAATTGATCTGAGATCGGGCTACCATCAGTTGAAGATTAGGGCGTCCGATGTTCCTAAAACAGCCTTTTGGATAAGGTATGGGCACTATGAATTTTTGGTGATGTCTTTTGGCTTGACTAATGCCCCAGCAGCCTTTATGGATTTGACGAATCGAGTTTTCAAGCCTTATCTGGATTCCTTCGTAATTGCGTCCATTGATTATATTCTTATATACTTCCGCAGTCGGGAGGAGCATGAACAGCACCTCTGTATAGCACTCCATACTTTGAGGAATAATCAGTTGTATGCAAAATTTTCAAAGTGTGAATTCTGGTTAGATTCAGTAGCATTCTTGGGTCACGTCGTATCAGCAGAGTGTATTCAGGTAGATTCTATGAAGAAAGAGGCAGTCAAGAACTGTCCTAGACCCACTTCAGCCACAAAAATCAGGAACTTCTTGGGTTTGGCGGGATACTGCCGTCATTTTGTGGAGAGGTCCTCGTCTATAGAAGCCCCGATGTAGAGATTGACTCAGAAGGGTGCCCCGTTTTAATGGTCGGATGAGTGTGAGGCAAGCTTCCAGAAGCTCAAGATAGCCTTGACTTCAGCACCGGTATTGGTGTTACCATCAGGTTTAGGATCGTTCACGGTATATTGTGATATTTCCCGTATTGGGTTGGGAGCGGTATTAATGCAAAAGGGCAGGGTGATAGCATATGCATCTCGGCAGTTAAAGATTCATGAGAAGAATTATCCTGTCCATGACTTAGAATTGGCAGCCATTGTTCATGCATCGAAAATATGGAGGCACTATCTTTATGGCGTGCCATGTGAGGTTTACATGGATAATCGTAGCCTCCAGTACTTGTTCAAGCAAAAGGATCTTAATTTGAGACAGAGGAAATGGCTAGAGTTACTGAAAGATTATGACGTCACTATATTTTATAATCCAGGAAAGGCCAATATGGTGGCCGATGCATTGAGTAGGAAAGCAGTTAGTATGGGTAGCCTTGCATGTATCCCAGTTGACGAGAGACCGTTAGCTTCAGATATTCAGACGTTGGCTAATCATTTCGTGAGGTTGGATATTTTGCCCAGCCATGTTCTAGCTTGTACAGTTGCTCGGTCTTCCTTATTCGAGCGTATCAGAGATGGACAGGATGATGACCCGCACTTGATGGTACTTAGGGACACAGTTAGACACGGTGGTGCCAAGAAGGTTACAGTTGGAGATTATGGTGTTTTAAGGATGCAGGGTCGTATATGTGTGCCTAGTGTTGATGACCTTCGTGAGTTCATTCTTGAAGAAGCTCACAGTTCTAAGTATTCTATTCACCCGGGTGCTGCCAAGATGTACCAGGACCTGCGACAACACTACTGGTGGCGAAGGATGAAAAAGGATATTGTTGCTTATGTGGCTCGTTGTTTGAATTTCCAACAGGTGAAATATGAGCATCAGAGACCCAGTGGTTTACTTCAGCAGATAGAGAATCCTGAGTGGAAGTGGGAGTGTATCACTATGAACTTCGTTGTTGGACTCCCACGTACTCAGAGGAAGTTCGACGTCGTTTGGGTTATTGTGGATAGGTTGACTAAATCATCACATTTCATTCCAGTGGCAAGTACTTACACTTCGGAGTTGTTGGCAGAGATATATGTTCAAGAGATCGTTCGCCTTCACGGTGTGCCCGTGTCTATCATTTCTGATCGAGGTACGCAGTTTACCTCGCATTTTTTGGAGGGCAGTTCTGTTTAACCAAATAATTAGATCATTTGACTAAATCTATTTTTAGGATGAAAACGGGTTACTGATAATCAAGGAAATAGAGAAAAATGAATAATAGACAATATTGCAGAAATATAGAAAAGCAAAGTAGATTGTATTCAAGAATCAAATGTCTTTACAAGTTGTATTCCCCTCCCTTATATAGGAGATTCCTTGACATAACGTACAACCCTTGCTATGATTTCCCATTAATGACTAATTATGACATTAATGGGACATTAAAAAGGATAACGGTAATTGGGGTACGGTTACATAACGTACAAGTAATCAATTGTGGGTTCTTGAATCTGCCTGTAGCTTTGTCCAGATTCATTTTGACTGTGTCTCTTCCCTGTTTTGATCAGGTTGAGTTTCCCGTGGCTGATGAGCTCGAGGTTTTATTGAATCGTGCCTCTTTGTTCCGTACCTCTTCAAAAAATCACATCCAGCTGTCGCGTTCTCATGCGCCCACATAACTGGCTGAGTTGTCAAGAGTTGGCTTACGTGTGAAACTCTTTTTTACCAATATAGATAGTCTCCTCACTTACCATATATTTATCGATTAATATTCGGTAAGTTGGTACTCATTTATGGCGGGAATATTTTACCTCTGCTTTACCTCGAAACATTGTATCCTTCTCTGAACCATAGGCGTCGTTTGTCACTTCCATTTAATGCTCATACCATGTGTCCTTCTCGGATTGGTTCTGCATTTACTCGGCACCTTTTAGGGTTTTTTGCGGCTGTGTCAGTCCCGAAGTGACACCTTCAATTATGATTTTTCATCATTATTTTCCCTTTTTTTCCATGTTTGACGATTGTCCTCGAGTATAAATACCTTTCTTCTTTTCTTTGCTTCCACGAAACACTTTCTAACTTTGTCTTTTGTAAAGAACTTTCTTCTTGCCATTGTAAACATGTATTATTCAAATCAACCTCAGGGAGTAATAGATATTGAAAATTTAACGCCATCTTCTACTCCGACTAGGAGTCGGAGGGGTGGTAGACTTAGGATTCTAGGATCCACTCCTTCGAGAGGCTTCTCTTCTTCTCAGATAGTTCCCCCTCCTTCCGCTAGGTCTCTAATTTCCCCGAGGTTTAGGGCTTCTCGGTCTTTGTCTAGAGGTAGAGGTGAACGACTTCGTGAACCTAGAGTTGATGAAATTGTTCCTGGAGTTTTTCTTTGCTAGAGCTAATCAAGTTCTTGTAGACCAATCTTCTTCCCTTGAGAGTGTCGAAAGGTATCCAACCCTTATAACGGAAGGTCAGATTTCCCTTGTTCGTAGTGAGTGTTTTTGGAGGCCTGATTTCCCTTTCTATATTTCAAATAGTAATCAAAGAATAATGTCTTACAAGACGGGATATTCTTTTGTTTATACGTACCCTTTTACTTTAGGGTTTAGACCTCCCATTGACTTAGTTATAATTGAATTCTTCCGTTTCTTCAATATTTGCTTAGGACAAGTTGGTCTGCTTTTGTGGCGAATTGTCGCATGTCGTAGGAGTTTACCTTCTTTAGCCTCGATTCCTTTTACTTTCAACCATCTTATTCATCCATATTCTCCTACCTTGTTTCGTGAATGGGGTTTTTACTCTGACTTTTAGGAGCAGAGTGCTGGTAACCCCGGGAGATTATAAGGATAGGGGTTGGTACCTCTGGTATGTTGTTTTACCCACTGTTGGTTTAGTGGGTGAAGAAAATCTTCCCTTCCCTGAGAAGTGGAATCGTGCACGTGAGTATGATTTAGCTCACATCTATTTACTTTTCCTCGTTCTGACTTGAGATGTTTTACTAACACCGTATCTGTTTCTTCTCTCAAAAATCATGGATACTGTTGAGAATGTCTCCAGTATCCGTGATTGGGTAGAAAAATTATTGTTCGTTGCTCCTTTAGAAGAGAGATCTTGGAAGCACCTCGCAGGGAGGTATGGTTGGCATATAAAGACCCACGGTAAGTGAAGCTTTTGTTCTTGCTTCTTTCCTTACTAGAGTCTCTTCTTTCTTTGTCGCTTAACTTTTTCCCTTTTGATAGGGTTCTCTGCTCGTGGGGTGTCTTCTTCATCTATCCCGAAAATGTCTTTGGCTCAGGCCCAAAAGATTATTGTTGGTTCGTCTTCCTCGAAGAAGAATATTGGTGAGTCTCGTTTCGTAGAAGAAGAAGAAAAAGAAGGTGCTTTAGTACACAGGCCACGGAGAAGGCGGGTGGTTTCAGATGATGAGTTTATACCATGACCTTGCCTTCCGTGTCTGTGGTTGAGCCCTATACTTTTGAAGATGTTTCACACTCCCCCATTCATAAGTCTGTGGATTACCTGTTCCATGAAGGTTTTGATCTTGCTCCTGACGATGTCCTTTTGGCTGCTTTCTTTCCTGCTTCTTTAAGAGAAGATGTCTCATCTGCTCCTTTGGTTATTACGGCTTCCGCTGTTTTCTTGCCCGTGACTTCCTCAACTCTTCAACCCTCCGTGCCTGCTTCTTTGCCCGTGGCTTCTCCAGCTCCTCAACCCTCCGTGCATGTTGTTGCATTATCTCTGTCTGCGTCCATGCCTTCCGCTAGGGAAGTAGGGTCTTCCAACAGAGAGATGCGGCAGGTGGTAATAGAGGTTCCAGCTGAGGGGAATCTTTTCAAGAAAATGGGTGAGCCCAAAGTGTGGCTCAAGCCTTTGATAGGTCCCACTAAGAAAGCCAAGCTAGCCAGCCATAGAGCTCTTACATAGGCCAATGAAGTTTTGCATACCTCTTTGAAGGTATGATGCAGGTTATCCTCTTTCATTTTCGTATATGAAATTTATCATATGTGATTGGTTTATTTCTTGTAGATTAATCGTATAGGCATGGAGCTTATGAAGAGGATCTCAAATACGGATCAGGAGACAAAAGAGTTGCAGGCCGATGCTGATAATTGGAAAGTACAGTATGATAGCCTAAGGATTGACATGGATGCTAGAAGGCTTCATCCAGTCAGGCTAATAAAGACAAGAGTGTTCTGGAGTCCTCATTTGCTGAGCGGTTTTCCCGCGCCTCAGAGGAGATTAGAGACTTGAAAAACTTGTTGGGGCGGAAGGAGGAATACTCAGGCGAGATCGTGAAATCACTCACTTGTACTCAAGAGGACCTTCGTAAGGCTTTAGATAAAGTTCAAACTCTGGAGGAGTCGATTATACCGTTAAGGGCCGCCCATGAAGCTGCTGAAGCAGAGAAGGACGGATTGAGAGCTGAGCTTCAAGTATGGGCAAGGGATTATGAAGATCTTGAAGAGGTGGCTGTTGTTGATATGAGCTGGGCGTATATGAATTCTGGCCTTGACACATTGACGGAAATGAGTCAAGAGGGTTTCAACCTTAGTGATGAAATAGCTAAAACTACGGAAGCCATGGAGAAGGCTCAACAAGGTCATAACCTCTCTTCACCTGATGGTGAGACTCCAGTTACTCGTGCCTCTTCATCCCTAGTTGCTCTCGCTCCTTCTGCCAGTGAAGTCAACCCCCGTCCTCAAGAAGTTTAGTTGGTTCACCCCTCTCTTTTTTTTTATCTTTGTCTCAATTGGTGGTTACCCCCAGTCCCATCGGAGGTAAATTTGGATCTCTTTAAAGTCCCCAAATGACAACTTAGAGTCACCTCAATGTATAAAAGTTCTATACGGCTAAGTATAAGTTAGTACTTAGTTTTTACTTAGCCGTTTTAATATATTAATGCTAGTATGACTTTTGTTGAGTTTTTGTATCACTCTTTAAGTCTTTTGCATGCTTCATTTTTCGAGGTTTTAGTTTTACCTCTGAGTTTTGCATATAGAATGCTTTAGATTACTCGTACCTTTTCGTAATAGGCACGGTGTCATATTAAATGTGTGCATTTTTTTAGTAGGCATAATTTATGGAAGAGGGCCCTTTATGATTGACATGAAGAAGACGTCTCGACTTCATGGTAATGCAATAGAGTGATAGGAATTTTACACATGTTTAAGAATGTTTCCAAGGAAAGTTTTTTGTTTGAACTTCCACGACATTGTACATGTGTTTGATTATCGTCTAAAACTCATGTTGCAACTATTTTTTATTAACAGATTTGATATACCCTTGTATTTCATAAGTGTTTTTCATAGGTAATAGTTTTTCGATATTAATACAAGGGAACAACTGTTTTTCACTAGTAACAATTTTTATAAAGATTGGGGTTTCTACCCGCAACTGTTTTTATTGATAACAGTTTTATAATAAGTACGAGGAAAATGCTTTTTCATCCGTAACTATTTTATTTTACAACAGTTTTCTGAACAAATACATGGATTTTGATCTTTCATTCGTAACTGTTTTATTTGATAACAGTTTTTTGAGTAAGTACAAATGATGATGATCTTTTACCCCTAACTGTTTTCGTTACAACTGTTTTGAGTAAGTATACATTTCTTCCTCGTGACTAATATTTTGCCTTTCAGCCTGAACATGTTCAAGGGTTTTTTTTCATTTTTGCATTAGGCTTTGTATTTGGATGACTCTTTTGATTCTGCTCGTATCACTTGTCTTGTTGGGTAGATGGGTCTTCAGGCTCGACCTTTTGACTTTCTAATAGTCTTCTTTGCTTCGTCTTAGCCTTCCATACTTTATAGTCCCCCAAGTGTTTGAGCTTTGAAGAATGAGATCTCGAGCACTTGATTATTCCTTCCTTGTGGTCCTTTTCCTGGAAAGGAAAAACATTCCGGACTCGATGGTATATAGCTTTTTAGATGATGACTGCTTAAACCTTTAAAACGTCCATCAGAAAGTATAACCCTAGACCGGGAATTGTGTTATTTCCTCGCGTCTTTGCAGGTCTAATATCATCATCTGGTGATGGGTTAGCTTTATGCCTATCATCTAAAAAAGTTAGTAAAATTTTTAATGTTCAAAATAAAATCGAACGTGTGATACCTGACCAGGGGTATTTCTTTTCCTTAGAAGTAATACTTCTTTAGGTGGATGGCGTTCCAGTTTGTTGGTAAAACTCTGTCGTCCATAGCTTCCAACTCATAGGCGCCTTTCCCAACTATGCCTCGGATTTTTTAGGGTCCTTCCCAGTTTGGATTTTGCTTTCCTGCGCCTGCTTCTTTTGTTGATTGATAGAATTTTTTGAGGACGAAGTCCCCAATCTTGAAGTACCTGAGATGAGCTTTACAGTTGTAATAACGCTCTATGATTTTCTTTTGAGCTGCAATCCGTATCAGTGATGCTTCTCTCCGTGGTTCGAGCAGGTCCAGGTTGGTCCTTAATTCATCGTCGTTTGCTTCCTCCATGGTTGTTGTGAACCTTATGCTTGGTTCGCCAATCTCCACAGGTATTAAGGCTTCTGAGCCATAGAAAGTACGAACGGAGTTTCTCTCGTGGCTATTTCTGAAGTTGTTCTGTATGCCCATAGTACCGCTGGTAACTCATCAGGCTAGTTTCCTTTGGCTTTATCTAGCCGTTTCTTTAGATTGTTGATGATGACCTTATTCATTGACCCAGCTTGACCATTAGCCACGGGGTGGGATGGAGTTGAAGTGATCCATTTGATTTTCCAGATTTCGAAGAACTCTGTGATTTGCGAGCCTATGAATTGTGGGCCATTATCGCACACGATCTCCTTTGGTATTCCAACGCGGCATATTATGTTTCACCATAAGAAGCTTCTAACCTCCTTTTCTCGCACTTGTTTGAATGCTTCTGCCTCTACACATTTTGTAAAATAGTCGGTTAGCACGAGCAAAAACTGTACATGTCCTTTAGCTGTGGGAAGAGGTCCCACTGTCTCCATACCCCATTTCATGAAAGGCCATGGGGATATTATTGGATGCAATAATTCCTCTGGTCGATGCATGTTATTGGCAAACCTTTGGCACCTGTCACATTTGGATACGAATTTCTCAGCTTCTTCTTCCATCTTAGGCCAATAGTATCAAGCTCTAATTAGAGTTTTCACTAAGGATCTCTCCCCTGAGTGATTTCCACAATGTCCTTCGTGGAATTCTTTCATCACAAATTCCGTTTGGTTAGGTCCGAGGTATTTAGCTAGGGGTCCTCCGAACATCTTGCGATAAAGCGAGTTGCGAATAAGGCAGTACCGTGTAGCTTTGCGGCGAAGTGCTTGAGCTATTTTCCTGTCTTCAGGTATGGTGCCATTCTGATAAAAAATTAAGAATTTCATCTCTCCAATCCCAAGTTAAGTTGTTAAAAGTTACCTCATTCCTGTAATAGTCGATCATTTAGTGGAATAGTTGGACGACAATAGCATTGTCTTTGTTACTTCAGTGACTGCTGCGAGGTTAGCTAATGCATCTGCTTCAGTTCCATGTTTTGAATTGTCTCACGAGCTCTCATGCTGTTACAAGATATTGTTGCATTCGAGTCTCTCGAGCGATGTAAGTCCCTTGTATCTGATTTACTAACAGTTGAGAGTCGTTGTTGATCACAATTTGCTAGATTGAGAGCTCCCGTGCGAGTTCAATCCCTACAATCACAGCTTCATACTCTGCTTCATTGTTAGATATAGGATAACACTTAATATCTTGCCGTGTTTTTAGACCCAATAGTCTCGTACGTGAGAGTACGTCATAAGTCAATTTATGTAAGCTCTGAAATGAGATCATCTTTGAAAGTACATAAAGTAAGTTAATCATGTTACCTTGGATGTTACAAATATTTAAGATCATGAATAACGAGTACCAAGAGGGTTGGAAAGCTTAGAAGCTAAACCAATTGAAGAAAATAAGTTTCGTCGAAAGTCGACGAGTTTGGAATGTTATAACATATACTTTAGGGTGAGACTATGGTTCGTTACATGATGTGGAGGTTATTCTATGAGTTATTTTTATCGTATGATAGTTGTGTTATACGTTTTGAAGTCAAGCAAGTTGTGGAACAAAAGTTGGCAAAGGTCTTCACAAGTTACACTCATAATGTGCTTAAAATTAGGTAAAATGTAACTGAGATTTCATCCCAATATACTTGGAATTATTGGATGGTCTACAAACCAAATTAAATATCTATGAGTCTAGTTTCCAACTCATTAAAGCGTTCATCGATACAACATAGGAGTAGAGAGATATTTGCAGTTTCGCGAGACTGCGCATACATCATAACTGACAAGTAGGTGGATCACTAGAGCTTTTTGAGCAATACATTTCATGTGTTATATGAGGTCTTATTGGTAAATATTATATACCAAATTAAGGGCTTGCAATTTACTTTCCAACACTCTTAACCATTTGTTCATACGACATCGGGATAAAAAGATATAAGCGTCGGAAGATGGACTAATCCTAGGGTGCCAAGCTATCACCTCTTTGACTTTTCCAAAGATGATATATATAAGTCTTAGGTCGGCTATCTCTTCATTTTTCAGAATAACACGACCAGAGAACACCCATAAACATTACCTCAAGCTATCTTCTAGGGTTCAAGGAATATTAGCATCCCGGGCATGAAATCGAGAAGCGATAACATCAAAACGATCCCTACGACGTAAGTGTCATTATACCGCCTCTCCTTTTTCTTTGTAGTTAGAGTTTTGGAAAGTAATTCATAGTTAAGAAACATCTAATATCTGTATTTAAGTGTTTAAATATCAAGGAAGGTTGATAAATGTGTTTCCTAATATTTAAAACTCATTGGACGGTGATCGGAGCCGTGAGTTCGAGTTATTTGACTTGTAGCAGACTGTTTTGTGTTGATGTTGGGCTGCGTGTTTTACTACTATTTTATAGAATTTTGTAGGAGTACGGGTGTGGATAAACACCATATAGATGTAGGGTTGTGAGCTGGTCGTTCGTTGTAATATTTCCGGGTCGTTTGACATGACTACGGTGGTTGTCTTATGTTTAAAGTGTTTAGGTTGTGTGTAGACTGTTTTGGGAGGCTCAATATGATTATTATTGATGTTGTTTGGGATTTTTGGTTATTTTTTTGACTTGTGTGAAGTCATATATATAGGGGAGGTGATTTCTGTTTCATCGTAAAATAGGCTGTGGCCGATACATAATAGTTATGACGCTTAAACGATAACGATAGTGTCGTTTCTCTTATTGTAGATTAAGGAGTTGTGACATTTTCGTAGCTTGATGTTGGGGAAGTATATACAAGGTATGTTAAGGTTATCCCTTCTTTCTTTTTGGCATGATCCAAATAATACAAATGCACGAGCTTCCAAAGATACTCTACTCTTAGAAGCTAGCAATACTTACATTGTTTCCCTTCTTATGGAACAATTGATGTTGAGGTTGCTTCTCTTATTCTTATGTTATCAATGTTGTTGGTACTTCCTGATTCTTATAATATTCTTGATGAAGAGTTAATCCTAATAGTGTACGAAGAATATCGACCTTACGTCACTCCGAAAGGTTCAGAATATGATTCCAATTAGTCCTACATGCATTATATATATGTTGCTATTTTACTCTACCGAGCCGCGCTATAGTCGGCCGGGTATGGCACCCATTGTGAAACCACTGATCAGTTGGGTTTACCGAGTCCTCTTTGAGTCCGGGTATGATATGATGATGATGATGACCACAGAGGCGAATGTTTTATGATGATGACGATGCCCACAGAGGCGGATATTTTAAAGGTTTATGTATATATATGTGTGCATCACATATTTCATGTTTCTGTCTCTTAGAACAACTCATATGCTACAGGTTGTATCTCCTACCTCTCTCTTTACATTATTGTTCTTAGTTATGCTTTTCTGCCTTATATACACAGTACGTTATTCGTATTGACGTCCCTTTTACTTGGGGACACTGCGTTTCATGCCCGTAGGTTCTGATAGACAGATTGACAGTCCTCCTAGTAGGCTATCAGCTCAGCGGAAAGTGTTGTTGCACTCCACTTGCTCTGGAGTTGCCTATTTGGTCAGTATAATTAGGACATGCATTGACTAATATGGCAGGGCCTTGTCCCGGCCTTTTTTTGATGTTTATGTATTCTTAGCGGCTTTGTAGACAGAGGTTCAGTTCGTACTGTATGTAAGAGGCCTTGGCGGCCCATATGTATTTATGTTTTTTTTTAAAATGGTTTAGTGATACAGTGTTTTTTTTCACTTACAATTGTAATTACGAGTTGTGGCCATGTTGGCCCATGATAGTTACAAAAGGAATGAACGAGCTACAGAGTGGTTCGCTCGGGCCAGTTTGGCACCGGGTGCCAGCCACGCCTCCCAAGGTTTGGGGCGTGACACGTGTCTTTTCACCCGTGGGTGATATTAAAACTATGCCTAAGTCGGCACCTTTCATATTCGAGGAGCCATCGGTGAATAGGGTCCATAGTCCCGGATTAGCACCGTTAAAAAGTTGTAACTCCTTTTCTACTTCAGGGATAATGTTATTACTGAAGTCAGCAACAAAATAAGCTAGTATTTGAGACTTAATTGCAGTCCTAGGCTGATAGATTATTTCATGCTCACTTAATTCTATGGCCCACTTGGCTAATCTTCCTGACAATTCTTGTTGATGCAGAATATTTCTTAAAGGATATGAAATCATAACGGTGATTGGGTGACATTGAAAATATGGTTGTAATTTTCTAGATTCCATTATTAAAGCTAAGGCTAACTTTTCCAGATGTGGATATCTAGTCTCGGCATCTAGAAAAGTTTTACTTACCTAATAGATAGGTGATTGCTTACCTTTTTCTTCTTCTTACCAGTACTGCACTTACAGCAATTTCTGAAACAGCCAGGTAGATGTACAATCTTTCCCCTTCTTTTGGCTTTGAAAGCAGCGGTGGTTTCGATAGATAAATCTTCAGATTCTTGAGGGCTTGCTGACATTCTTCAGTCCATTCGAACTGATTCTGCTTTTTGAGAACTGAGAAGAATTTAAAACTTTTTTCGGAAGACTTAGAAATAAACCTTCCCAAAGCTGCTATTCTCCCTGTTAGTCTTTGAACTTCCTTTTTATTTGTTAAAATATCAGGTATTTCCTCTATAGCTTTAATTTGAGCGGGATTTACCTCTATTCCTCTGTTCGATACAAGGAAACCCAAAAATTTACCTGATTGCACTCCAAAAGCGCATTTTTCTGGATTTAGCTTCATATTACACCTGCGTAAATTATCAAAAGTAGTAAAGATGTGCTGGAAATGGTCTTGTGCTTGTGTTGATTTTACCAACATATCATCAATATAGACTTCCATCGTCTTTCCAAGATGTTCTTGGAACATTTTAGTCACTAACCTTTGATAGGTGGCTCCAGCATTTTTCAAGCCAAAAGGCATAACTTTATAACAGTAAGTCCCCCTGTTTGTAATGAAGGAAGTTTTTTCCTCATCTGAGGGATTCATTTTAATCTGATTATAACCAGAATATGCATCTAAGAAGCTTAATAATTCATGACTTGTTGTGGCATCAATCATATGATCTATATGTGGCAATGGGAAAGAATCTTTGGGGCATGCTTTATTTAAGTCAGTATAATTTATGCATACTCTCTATTTGCCATTCTTTTTAGGTACTACCACGGTGTTTGCTATCCAGTTAGGGTATGTTACCTCTCGTATCGAACCAACCTTCAAGAGTTGTTGTACCTCTTCGTCGATCACTTGGTTCTTGAATTGTCCTTGCTTTCTTTTCTTCTGCTTAACAGGTACGAAGGATAGATCTTCATTTAGTTTATGAGTCATCACTTCTGGTGGGATGCCTGTCATATCTTAGTGGGACCATGCAAAGCAGTCTGCGTTAGCCTTTAAATAATCAATTAACTTACCTCTTCGACCGGAGCCCAGCCTTGTGCCTATATACACTTTCTATTCAGGATTTTGTTCAGACAATGGAACAGTTTCGAGCTCTTATGTAGTTGTTTTGATGTGCTCGTCTTCCTCCGGATCATGAATGACGTCCAGTCTGGAATCTGCATTCGTGTGGTCTAATGCACCTTCCGTGGTAACTTGATTCACCTTCTCGTAAGTTTTTTTTTTGTACCTGTTTCAACAATAATACCTTCCGTACCTATTTTGGTAGTAATTTCTTCCATGCTTGTTTGGGCGGTGTTACCCGCTTGGGAGATTCCCTTATCTCGTGATTCTTCCACCTCTATTTTCTTGTTGTAGTGTACCACGGAGTTTATACTTCTTGCGGTTTGCTGATCGCCTCTAATTTGCTGAATCCCCCATTCATATGGGAATTTAATTACCTGATGCAAGGTGGAGGGTATTGCTTTCATGTCGTGGATCCATGGTCTTCCCACGATTACGTTATAAGCCATGTCAGTATCGATGACTTGGAACCTGGTACTTTTGATCACCCCCTTAGCATAAGTTCTAGGCTCAATTCTCCATTTGTTATAACCGTAGAGTTATCAAAACCTGATATGGCTCGTGCCCTTGGGATTACTTGATTCACTAATAGCATTTCTTCCACGACTCTTAGCAAAATGATATTGACTGAACTGCATAGATCAATCAACACTCTTTTTACGTTAGTGATATTTAGCTTAAAGTGTATATATTTATATGTATATCGCCTCATATTTTACTTTTGTTTCGTGAGTTATGATAAATATGATGATTTATATTAATTTGAAGTATTTTTATGTGTAGGAATGATTCGGGATCAATCAGGGGCAAAACGCGCGAAATTAGAGCAAAAACAGACGAAATCGGGAATTTTGGGATTGGTGACGTGGGTTTTTCCTGTTTTGCCCAGGACATGATTATCTTGGCCCTAACCCTACCCAACACGTATAAAAGCAAATCTAAGCTTATTTTTGAAGGATGCATGCCACTTTGGAGAGAATATACACACGGAATTGCTAGGGAGCGGAGGATTATCAGTTTTCTTCATCTTTTTCTAGTATTTACAATTAATTCAAAACTTATGTAATTGTTTGATTTTAGCATGAGTGGCTAAACACCCATTGTTCTGGGGTTGTGGTTTAGCCATGGATATTGTTATTCGACATTAATTTAACCTTGAATATAGTTCACTCAATATATGGTTGTTTCTTCAATTCTGTGTTTAATTGCTTAATTGTTTGGCCAGCAATTAGGTTCTATATACTATCTATGTTATGCTTGGGAAAGCCGTATATAGATTAGAGAAGAATTGAAGAGAGCGCGATCTTAACCCTTCAGGGGAGCGGATTTGTGGTTAGGATAGGAATATACCTAGTCACCGTGCTTAATTAAACATCGTAATCTCAGTGCGTTCTAATAGATTAATTTCATAGGAATATATGCGTTAATCTATTGAGAATAGGAGAGTAGTGCTTCGGGAGAAGGCTATGAGAGAATTTATCGATTAATTAGCAACCATGAGTGAATTATATGAAAGGAGAGTTAATTAGAATTCAATACGAGTGGTGAATTGATCACAACCCTGGAATATTTGTCTCTACTGAATACACAACAATACTCTCATCACTTGATAATTAGTTCTTTCATAGAATCGTAGTGTAAAATAGTTACATTCCTGGATTTTATTTTGACTTGATTAAATAACAATTAGAGTTATTTGGCAAGCAGTTTACACAAGTCCCTGTGGGTTCGACATTCGATTTAACATTATATTACTTTCTACGACCACGTATACTTTTGTGTGCGTTTGAGACCAACAAGTTTTTGGCGTCGTTGCCGGGGACTTGAATATAGACTACTTTCTAGTTTTTGCTTTAATTGTTTATTTCATTGAGTCTAACGTCACGTGATTTTTGCTCTAATCTCATAAATTCGATTGAATGCCTAGGGTCAGAAGCCAGGAAAGACTTGACATCTTTGACCCCGAACCTGAGAGAACATTTCACAGGAGGTTGAGAGAAGCAAGGGATATAGACAATATCCAGGACCTCATCCAATTTCCTGTGAACATGGAAGAGGAACAGCACATGGCTGTTCAGGAGGTAGCAATGCCCAGTGTTTCTAATGTTACCTCCAGCATCGTGAAACCAAGAATCACTGGGCACTTTGAGCTGAAACAGAGCATGATCCAGTTACTTCATGCAAACGGGCAGTTTTTGGGTCTTCCACACGAGGATCCACAGCAGCACATTCTGAACTTCTTGGAGATTAGTGATACTTATATCACTAACGGGGTAATGCCAGATTATGTGAGGCTCACGCTTTTCCCATTCTCTCTATTGGGCGAAGCAAGCGATGGTTGAAGGCAGAACCAACTAATTCCATTACAACACGGAACGATTTGCCAAGAAATTTCTGGAAAGGTTCTTACCTTCAGGAAAGACTGCAAAGATCAGAAGTGAGATAGTCTCCTTTAAACAGAAAATGGGTGAATCTTTATATTCAGCATGGGAAAGGTTCAAGGGGCTACTCGAGACTCCCCTCATCACAATCAAACAAACGAGGTGTTAGTTCACACTTTCATTAAGGGGCTCCATCCTCAAACTAAAATTGTGGTAGATGCAGAAGCTGGAGGTCAGGTGTTGGAGAAGAATTATGATGAAATATTTGCATTACTGAATAAATTCTCCAAAATAATTCCACACTGGAAAGGTGAGATTGGGAGAAATATGGTTCAAAATTCACCAGGGGTTCTTGAACTAGATGTTGTCTCAGCATTGTCAGCTCAGATCTCTACATTGACTAACCAAGTCAAACAGATGAACCTGATCATTAACAAGCAACAGTCTCAACTACTGCAACAGGCCCAGTCAGTGCAACCAGTGCAACAGATTCAGGTATTTTGTGAAGTCTAAGGAGAGGGTTACTCGAGTGATTTACGCCCAGTTAATCCAGAGTCTGTCTGCTTTGTGGGTAATGTGAATAGGGATCAAGCAAATCAATATGGAAACACTTATAACCCCAACTGGAGAAACCACCCAAACTTCTCTTGGGGGGGAAATCAAGGCACTCAGAATCACTACAGGCCTCCAGCACCTCAACAGCAGTACAAACCACCTCAGGCTGAACAATCAGCGAGCCTTGAGGAGATTATGAAGAGAATGATGAACGACCAACTTGCTTTCAATTAGAAAATGATGGCTGATCACCAGGCCCAGACATTAGCAATGAGAAATTTAGAACGTCAAGTGGGGCAACTCGCCAGTTCTCAAAATACCCGACCAACGGGGGCTCTCCCAAGTGACACTGAAGCTAATCCTAAAGCATCTGTTAATGCTGTATCATTGAGGAATGGGAGACAATTGGAAGAAGTCCAGTCCAAGAAGAAAAGCAGGTAACTTTTAATGAGAAACCATCCACTATTGAATCAACATCAGACAATCCAAAAGAATCAGAAAAGCCAGCTAAGGAGGCAGTGGCTGAGCAACCCTCACCATTTGTTGCAAGGCCACCCCCTCCGTTCCCTCAAAGGTTGAAAAAGGTGAAAGATAATGTCGCATACAAAAAGTTACTTGACCTCTTGAAGCAGGTACAAATCAATATTCCACTAGTAGACAATCTGCAGGAGGTGCCCAAATATGCTAAATACATCAAGGACATTGTGGCCAATAAAAGAAGGTTGGCAGTTTGAGACCCTGGCGCTCACTGAGGAAGTAAGCTCAAGAATTCAAAGCAAGATACCTCAGAAATTAAAGGATCCGGGTAGTTTCACTATCCAAATCTCAATTGGTAAGCATGCAGTCGAGCGGGCTTTGTTAAATCTTGGGGCAAGCATTAAGTTGATGCCGCTATCTATGTTAAAAATACACTTTATATGTGCATGATGGAGTTTATTTAATGTGTAGGTGAATTGGAGATGGAAACCGAGCTAAATAGATGCAAATACATCAAAAATACGCTTATGAGTCGAAAAGGAAACACCCGGGCGTTAGCCGAGCGTTTGGCCCCTAAAGTCAGGCTGTCCCTGGAGTTAGTGGGGCGTTTGGCCCCTAAAGCCAGGCTGACCCTGGCGTTAGGGGGGCGTTTGGGCCCTAACGCCAGGCCTCCCCTGGCTTTAAGGGGGCGTTTGAGCCCAAACGCTTGGGTTCCCGAGGTCCGGTCAATTCCGAGTTTTGAAGAGTTTAAGTGTTTCCCGGTTGGAATAGAAGTCTCCTACATGTTTAGGGTTTGTCCTAAACATATAAATAGACCCGAAAACACAACTTGAAGGGGGATTCAAGAGGATTCGAAGGGAAGGAAGCCATTGAAGTGAAGAAAAACCTGTGGATTACTACTCAGTGAAGCAAATATTGATTTTCATAGCTTTTACTTATTATTTTGTAGTTCAATTATGCAAGTTATTTTAGAATTAATTCTTATGAATATGAGTAGCTAAGTTCTTAATATATGGTTTTGGTAGAACCCGTTGGGGGATAAACTTATTGTGATATTAACATAGTTTTGATTGGTTG
>MDKI01109263.1:0-22567 GCA_005239505.1 Nicotiana paniculata | reverse complement strand
TATATATATATATATATATATATATATATATATATATATATATATAAAATATTTATATATATATATATATATACATATATATATATATATGTATGTATATGTATGTATGTATGTATGTATGTATGTATGTATAAAGGACCTCACCGGTATGTTGGGTTTGTAGGCCTTGTATGTATATTTTGTTTGTTTGATCGCTATAGTAGTTATGACGGCCTTGTCGGCCCGGCTTTATATTGATGTTTAGTCAGTGTTACGTTCCATTCAATTTTATATTTTTCTTCGCAAATTGTCTTGCAATGTGTCCATGGCCAAAATATGTCTATGTTTAGAGTCCCTTAGTCGTAAGTTGGTACGCAAGGATAGATGAGGCAGCGGGTGCCGGTCTCACGCCCCAGGTTCGGGGCGTGACAACCTGTAACGACCCGGTCGGTCGTTCCGAGGGTTTAGCCCCGTTTCTGCTTTATTCTATGTTATTCAGCTTCATTACGTTCTGTGAGATTGGTTGGCTCGGATTCAGAGCGATTTTTGGAGAGAAATGAGACACTTAGTCTTTTATCATGGTTCAATCGTGGAAAAGTCAACCGGAAGTTGACTTATTGGTAAACGACCTCGGATTGTGGATTTTATTGTTTGGATAACTTCGTTGGGTGATTTGGGACATAGGAGTTTGTTCGGAATGAAGTTTGGATGTCTGACGTAGAATTAGGCTTGAATTGGCAAAAGTTAGTTTTTGGTGATCCTCGGTCGGCAGGGGAAAATAGGCTATCACGGTCGGAATGGAATTCCGATAGTTGGAGCAGGTTCGTAATGTCATTTTGGATATGTGTGCAAATTTTTAGGTCAATCTGATGTATTTTGGATGATTTCGACATCTTTGGCGAATTTTAGAAACTTCAAAGTTCATGGGCTTGAATTTGACGCAATTTTTGTGTTTTTGTGTTGTTTTTGGTGTTTCGAAGGCTCGACTAAGTTGAATGATGTTATGGGGTATGTTGGTAGGATTGGTTGAAGTCCCGGGGGCCTCGGGTGTGTTTCGGGTGGTTAACAGAGTGTGTTTGGCCTTAAAAGGACTGTTGTAGGTACTGTATTTTCTTGGTCTGGTTTCCTTGTATGCGATCGCAATGGTGAGGCTGCAATCGCATAGGTTTGTTGGTGAGGCAGCAAAAACTGTGTTATGCGATCGCATTGTATGGTCCGCGATCACGTAGTGGGAGGAGGCAGAATAGTGCGGTCGCGTGAGGCTTGTTGCGATCCCACAGTGTGTGCGCGTGTGGCAGTGAGGTGATGAAATTGCTCTATGCGATCGCATAAAGCTGGTCATGATCGCATAGTTGTGAGAAGTGGTTCTTCGCGATCGCATAGGTGTTTCTGTGATCGCATAGGGGTATTTTGGTTGGGCAACATTTTGTTCTTCGCGATCGCGTGCCTTCTTCCGTGATCACATAGGGTAAAAGTCTGGGAAGACAATTTAAGTTCTAATTTCGGGGGTTCTTGCCCATAACTCATTTTGCCATTTGAGAGCTCGGGAGAAGGAGATTTTGGACGAGATTTTTTGTGAGATTCTTGTGGTAAGTGTTCTTCAATCATTTTTTGTTCAATTTCGTGAATTTGTCTTGATTTTCACCATGCAATTTGAAGAATTAAGTAGAAAATTTGGGGAAAATGGGAGGAAGAATTTTGAAATTCTTTTGGTAATTTGAGTAGACAATTGTGGTCCGAATTTGATGTTTTTGGTATGTACGGACTCGTGGGAGGATAAGGATTCTTGTGATGTAATTTTTATCGGATTCCGAGACGTAGGCCCGGGGAGGGGGGGGGGCGATTTGGCAATTTCGAGAATTGTGTTAAAAATTTATATCTTTCGATTGGGTTTTGTTCCATTAGCGTATATTGATGATGTTAATCTGGTTTTTGTTAGATTCGGAGCTTTTGGGAACCAATTCAAGGGGCAAGAGCATTGCGGAGTAGCTTTTGGGGTGTTTGAGGTAAGTAACGATTGTAACTCTAAACCTAAGGGTATGACACCCTGATATTTGACATTTGTTGTGGTAAATAAGGTGATGCACATGCTAGGTGACGAGCGTGGGGGCGTGCACCGATGGGGATTGTGACTTGGTCCGTCCCGTAGTGACTATTAGGCCGCGTATTCGATTTAAAACCTTATGATATCCTGTATTTTAGAAATTTATACTTGTATGTGGGTTGTGAGCCATGATTGGGGCCTTGTGCCGACCTGGTTAGACCTTGAGTGGTATTTTTCATGATTGGGGCCTTGTGCCGACCTGTTTAGACCCTCAGGGGTATTTTCTATGATTGGGGCCTTGTGCCGACCTGTTTAGACCCTCAGAGGTACTTTTACACTATTCTTACACTATATTGTGAACCCAGTCACTTTTTCGACTTCTTGTTATTTTCAATGTTATCACACCGCTTTGAAAACTCTGAAATTATTTTGGGCTGAGACCCGTGAGTTGAGATGAATTGCCTAAGTGGTTCGTGAGGATGGATATGGATCGGGCTGCGGCTGAGCGCCAAGTATATGAGGGCAGTTATGAGTATATACGTAGAGAGGCCAAGAGCGGAGTATGTGAGTATGAGGGCAGTAATGGGTATATATGTAATGAGGCTGAGGGCCGAGTATGAGAGGATAGTTATGGATCAGGCTGCATGCCGCAACAATATATATATTATATGTGGATCAGGCTGCACGCCGCAAAAATATATGGTATATATGGATCGGGCTGCACGCCGCAACAATATACATATTGGATCGCGCTGCATGCCGCAGCAGATATAACGCTTGGGCTGAAGGAGCCCCTCCAAGAGTCTGTACACCCCTAGTGAGCGTAGTCGACTATTATATAGACCGGGCTGCATGCCGTAGCAATATATGTTATATATGTGGATCGGGTTGCACGCTGCAACAGTATAAATATATATGTCTGTATAAATGTAGTGGAGCGGGCTGCCCGCCGCAGCAGTGTGTGTGTTCATTGTACTTGCTAAGTACGAGTGTTAAGTGAGAGCATGAGATACTGATGGTGGAGTCATGAGTGACTGAGAGGCTTTATTGTGAGTGATACTGTGTCCGAGGGGCTTATATTTTATGAAAATACTGTTTTTCACTCTTTTTTACATTGAGCCTCTGATAATAAATGTTGGATAAAAGTTTTCCTATGAGATTTTTAAATGAAAACCAGGGTTTTTATGAAATATTCGGAATTGTATATTTCTGACTTGATCTGTTCATTTCAATTATTATTCATTATATGATTTAAATGGCTCGTCACGACACTCAAGTTTTTAGTTACATTGATTACTTGCTGAGTTGGCGTACTCACGTTACCCCCTGCACCTTGTGTGCATATTCAGGTACCAGGGCAGAGCGATAGTTGAGCTTCCCCATTTGGAGCATTGTTCGGAGATTGCGAGGTAGCTGCTCGGCGTCCGCAACACTACTCTTTCTCCTTCCTACTCTATCATTTGTACTTTACTTCTCAGACTTGTTGTAGTAGAGGATTTGTATTATACTGTATCACCTCTTAGATGCTCATGACAGTTGACTCCAGGCTTTGGGGAAGTGTGAATTTGTTTTATCTCTTTTTGATATTTTTAAAATCTGCTAAAGCTTGGGGAAATTATGGGATATATTGATAAACTAAAAATGGTTGGCTAGCCTAGTTCCATGATAGGCCCCATCACAGCCGTCTTAGGATTGGGGTCGTGACAAGTTGGTATCAGAGCGCTAGGTTACATAGGACTCAACAGTCATTAGCAGGTTTAGTAGAGTCTTGAGGATCGGTACAGAGACGTCTGTACTTATCTTCGAGAGGTTGTAGAACCCTTAGGAAAATCCCATATTGTTGAATTCTTGTCGTGCGAATCCATTTTATTCAGCCAAGAGCGTAACCCTCGAATTCCTTCCATGTATTTGAACGCACACGAGAGCGTTCGGTATCAGCTGTACATTGACGACGGCTTGTGACTTCCATGGAGGAGATGTGATTTTGGCATGTTGGTAATGGGCCAGTCTGGAGGACTTGAGGCCGGATTCATTCTGTGGCTTGAGTGTTGAGACTTCGTTGTGTGAGCACATGTGTTTGGGGACTTATATGTCCATTGATGTCCTTATTGACGGGACTTTTTGACTGGATGCCTATGTGGTAGTGTGATTTGATGGTTAGATGTGTTCAGACTGTGATTTGTTACAAAAGGATTGGCTGGAAATGTGGCAAGAACTATTGAGTGTTTGATTTCTGTCTCGATTTGGTATATGGTTTCGAGTTGTGAGTGTATTGGAAGTCCTCTCATGTTGTTTAGTTGTGGAGCTAAGTGGATCTTTCTGTTGAGTTATGAGTTCCTGGTGATGTCTTTTGGGATAAGCATTGCCCCAGTAGAGCTCGTGTATTTGATTAACGGTGTATTCCAGCCGTATTAGCACTCCTTTGTTATTATATTCATTGATGGCATCCTGGCGTATACGCGTAGCCAGGGGTAGCATATTCTTATGTTTCATCACATTTTGCCCATTTTATGGATATGCCTCGTGAGTCTTCAGCTACATCTGATCATGTGTCGACTCCGGTGGGCGATACTGTTGTTGTGGATCGTGTGTATCGGTCGTGTGTGATATCTATTGGGGGTCTAGAGACCTGAGTGGACCTACTGTTACTCAGCATGGTCGATTTTGATGTGATATTGGGCATGAACTGGTTGTCTTTGAGTCATGCCGTTCTTGATTTTCACGCTAAGACCGTGACCTTAGCTATGCCAGGTTGTCTGAGGGTTGAGTGTAGAGGTTCTTCTGATTATGTGCCTAGCAGGGTGATTTCCTACCTGAAGGCTCCGCGTATGGTTGAGAAGGGGTGTTTATCGTATCTGGATTTTGTGAGGGATGTCAGTGGTGAGACTCCCGCTATTGATTCGGTTCCTGTGGTCCGTGACTTTCTAGGTGTGTTTCCTGCAGACCTGCCAGGCATTCCACCTGACAGGGACATTGATTTGGGTATTGACCTAGTGCCAGACACTCAGCCTATTTCTATTCCACCTTATCGTATGGCACCAGCGGAGCTAAAAGAATTAGAGGAGCAGCTTCAGGAACTCCTAGATAAGGGGTTCATTCGGCCTAGTGTGTCACCTTGGGGTGCACCGGTGTTGTTTGTAAAGAAGGAGGGCGGTTCTATGCGTATGTGTATTGTTTATCGATAGTTGAACATGGTTACGGTGAAGAACCGGTATCCCTTGCCTCGTATTGATGACTTGTTTGATCAATTGCAGGGTGCTAGGGTATTTTCTAGGATTGACTTGCGTTCCGGCTATCATCAGTTGAAGATTCGGGGGCCAGACCTTCCGAAGACTGCTTTCAGGACTAAATATGGTCATTATGAGTTTCTGGTTATACCATTCGGGTTGACCTATGCCCCAACAGCCTTTATGCACTTGATGCGCCGTATCCCCCGTTTCTACTTCATTCTATGTGATTCAGCTTCATTATGTTGTGTGAGATTGGTTGGCTCGGGTTCGAAGCGGTTTTTGGAGGGAAATGAGACACTTAGTCTCTTATCTTGGTTCAATAGTGGAAAAGTCAACCAGAAGTTGACTTATTGGTAAACGACCTCGGATTGTGGATTTTATGGTTCAAATAGCTTTGTTGGGTGATTTGAGACTTAGGAGTGTGTTCGGAATGAAGTTTGGATGTCCGGCATAGAATTAGGCTTGAATTGGCGAAAGTTAGTTTTTAGCGATTTTCGGTCGGCAGGGGAAAATAGGCTATCGGGGTCAGAATGGAATTCCAATAGTTGGAGCAGGTTCGTAATGTCATTTTGGATATGTGTGTAAATTTTCAGGTCAATCAGATGTGTTTTGGATGGTTTCGACAATTTTGGCTAAATTTAGAAATTTCAAAGTTCATGGGCTTGAATTTGATGCTATTTTTGTGTTTTGCATTGTTTTTGGTGTTTCGAAGGCTCGACTAAGTTTGAATGATGTTATGTGGTGTGTTGGTAGGATTTTTGAGGTCCTGGGGGCCTCGGGTGTGTTTCGGGTGGTTAGCGGAGTGTGTTTGGCCTTAAAGGACTGTTGTAGCTACTGCATTTTCTTGGTCTGGTTTCCTTGTATGCGATCACAATGGTGAGGATGCGATCGCATAGGTTTGTTGGCGAGGCAGCAAAAATTGTGTTATGCGATCGCATTGTATGGTCCGCGATCAGTTAGTGGGAGGAGGCAGAACAGTGCGGTCGCGTGAGGCTTGTTGCGATCGCACAGTGTGGGCGCTTGTGGCAGTGAGGTGATGAAATTTCTCTATGTGATCGCATAGAGCTGGTCGCGATCGCATAGTTGTGAGAAGTGGTTCTTCGCGATCGCATAGGGTAAAAGTTTGGGCAGACAGTTTAAGTTCTAATTTCGGGGGTTCTTGGCCATAACTCATTTAGCCATTTGAGAGCTCAGGAGAAGGAGATTTTGGACGAGATTTTCAGTGGGATTCTTATGGTAAGTGTTCATTTCGTGAATTTGTCTTGATTTTCACCATGCAATTTGAAGAATTAAGTAGAAAATTTGGGAACAATGGGAGGAAGAATTTTGAAATTATTTTGGTGATTTGAGTGGGCAATTGTGGTCCGAATTTGATGTTCTTGTTATGTACGGACTCGTGGGAGGATAAAGATTCTTGTGATGTAATTTTTATCAGATTCTGAGACATGGGCCCAGGGGGCCGGATTTGGCAATTTCGAGAATTGTGTTAAAAACTTATATCTTTCGATTGGGTTTTGTTCCGTTATACATTGATGAAGTTAATCTGGTTTTGGTTACATTCAGAGCTTTTGGGAGCCAATTCGAGGGGCAAGAGCATCGCGGAGTAGCTTTTGGGTTGTTATGAGGTAAGTAACGATTGTAACTCTAAACCTGAGGGTATGACACCCCAGTATTTGACATTTGTTGTGGTAAATAAGGTGACGCACATGCTAGGTGACGAGCGTGGGGGCGTGCACCGATGGGGATTGTGACTTGTCCGTCCCGTAGCGACTATTAGGCCGCGTATTCGATTTGAAACCTTATGATATCCTACATTTTAGAAATTTATACTTGTATGTGGGCTGTGAGCCATGATTGGGGACTTGTGCCGACCTGTTTAGACCCTAAGGGATATTTTCCATGATTGGGGCCATGTGCCGACCTGTTTAGACCCTTAGAGGTACTTTTACACTATTCTTACACTATATTGTGAACCCAGTCATGTTTTCGACTTGTTGTTATTTTCACTGTTATCACACCGCTTTGAAAACTCTGAAAAATATTTTGTGCTGAGACCCGTGAGTTGAGATTAATTGCCTAAGTGGCTCGTGAGGATGGTTATGGATCGGGTTGCACGCCGTAACAATATATTTGTGTTAGGCCGAGCGCTGAGTATATGAGGGCAGTTATGAGTATATATGTAGAGAGGCCATGAGCGGAGTATGTGAGTATGAGGGCAGTTATGGGTATATATGTAATGAGGCTGAGGGCCGAGTATGAGAGGATAGTTATGGATCGGGATGCATGCCGCAACAATATATATATGTATATTATATGTGGATCGGGCTGCACGCCGCAACAATATAGATTATATATATACGGATGGGGCTGCACGCCGCAATAATATATGTTATATATGGATCAGGCTGCACGCCGTAGAAATATACATATTGGATCGGGTTGTACGCCGCAACAGATATAGCGCTTGGGCTGAAGGAGCCCCTCCAGGAGTTTGTACACTCCCAGTGAGCGCAACCGACTATTATATGGACCGGGCTGCACGCCGCAACAATATGTGTTATATATGTGGATCGGGCTGCACGCTGTAGCAGTATAAATATATATGTATGTATAAATGTAGTGGAGCGGCTGCCCGCCTCAGCAGTGTGTGTGTTCATGGTACTTGCTGAGTACGAGTGTTAAGTGAGAGCATGAGATACTGATAGTGGAGTCACGAGTGACTGAGAGGCTTACCCGAGAGGCTTTATTGTGAGTGATATTGTGCTCGAGGGGCTTATATTTTATGAAAATACTGTTTTCACTCTTCTTTACAATGAGCCTTTGATAATAAATGTTGGATAAAAGTTTTCCTATGAGATTTTTAAATGAAAATCGGGCTTTTTATGAAATATTCAAAATTTTAGATTTCTGACTTGATCTGTTCATTTCCACTGTTATTCAGTAAATGGATTTATATGATTTAAATGGCTCGTCACTACACTCAAGTTTTTAGTTACATTGATTACTTACTGAGTTGGCGTACTCACGTTACTCCCTGCACCTTGTGTGGAGATTCAGGTACCGGGGATGAGCGATAGTTGAGCTACACCATTTGGAGCATTGTTCGGAGATTGCAAGGTAGCTGCTCGGCGTCCGCAGCACTACTCTTTCTCCTTCCTACTCTATCATTTGTACTATACTTCTCAGACTTGTTGTAGTAGAGGATTTGTATTAGATTGTATTACCTCTTAGATTCTCATGAAAGTTGACTCCAGGTTTTGGGGAAGTGTCTATTTGTTTTATCTCTTTCTGATATTTTTAAAATCTGCTAAATTTTGGGGAAATATGGGATATATTTATAATCTGAAAATGGTTGGCTAGCCTAGTTCCATCATAGGCACCATCACGGCCGGCTTAGGATTGGGGTCGTGACACAACCATAACACTGGCGAATCTTAACGCGTTCAGCAAAGACGATGACACCACATCACAATTGATAACTCAACCATGCTCGAAAATATCAAGTCTCACTACTCCATCAACCCAAACCTAAACATTCATAATACAATTGCCTTTCCTTTGCTTGAATTAAACGTTGAACCTCTACATCATGCGCTGAGAAGTCCTACTTTCAAGTCATTCACTGCGTCGGCACATAAGCGAGCACCCCACCGTTACATCAATATCCTGAGATAATTACTCATAAACATCAAGCGACCTGTGCATAGCCTCAAAACCATCCGAAATATAGCTACTGATCTGAAATGACAGAACATCCTTCTGCAAGAGGACGATAATAACTTGCTCGAATGCGCAGGGAGAAACATCCTGCTCCACGTCTGTAGTATCACTGCAACTCCTCGGTGCCCAATCGACATGGGCGTCCAACATCTTATAAGAATGAGTAGGAAGGAAATAAAGGCATAAGCCTTAAAGGAATCAAATCGCACGATGAGGAATCAAGAAGGGAAGTGCTCCTAACCGCCGTCAGGCAAGCCAATAGTGAATTAATAAGTTAATTACTCATTTTAGTATTTTTGAAATCATAATTTTCATCAATTAAATAGTAAGAGATAAAATTTACAGGGTAAATGATAATATTTTCACAACTACAATAATGAACCACCCATAAGCACCCCCAAAACCCCGTGTCACAAGTGCATGAGCATCAACTAGGAAATATAATACAATACAACACCTTCTGGAATACAAGTTAAACAGGAGAATACAAATAACTCTGATAGAGACTTTGCAGGCTGTGGATCATAACATGAAATGCAGCTCACGGTAAGTCCCCCCAATAGCTGCGTCTCTGCGCCCAAAAGAACACCCGACATATATGCACCTGCACAAAAATGTGCAACAAGTGTAGCATGAGTACGTAAATCAATGCGTACTTATTAAGGATCTAGCCTAACCACAGAGAAGTAGTGACCAGGGGTCGACATTGACACGCACCAGTGGTCCAGTAAGACAGTTATAATAAGAAGTAAACAAATAAACAAAATAAACAAGTATACGTACGTGGTGCAATCATCCTTCTCTCAACAATAGACTCAAACTCTCGATTAGTAGTTACCTCCTCCACCGATATATATGTATCTATGTATATGTATAAAAGACCTCACCAGATAGGTCGTCATAATTCAAATCAAGAAAAACTCCCACATACATTGGATTTTTGACAAATGATACGCACGTTTCCATAGAAGTATTTTATAGAAATACTGAGGCGTACGGTCCTATCCCATCATAATCTAGTATATAACCATAGATACATCTATTATATATTGCCGAGGCGAATGGCCCGCTCCCATGAGAGTGTGGTACATAATCCCGCCGAGGCGAATGACCTGATCCCATAAGATGTGCGCACTGCCGAGGATCGAAACATGAACAATAGATGTATCTGTCCTGCCAAGGTGAATGTCCCGATCCCATTAGAATAAGAAGCTTTAACGGGTCATTAACCCCACTCATGAATAGGCATGTGAGTTATAAACTTTTAAGGAAAACCTTTCAATGGAAACACATAGCACGGGACAAATTCGTATAACGGGTACAATTATTCTACGGCTAGTCATGAATCCCATCAAATATATGCAAAATCAAGTTTAACACTTTACGCAAGGCTGGTCTCAAGTCGTAATACGAAATAAAGAAATTAAACGAGCAACAATAACTCATATAGTACAATTATCGCATGGTGTGAACCTAAGTCTACCCGAACAATAAAATAAATGTAGTTCGTAGGGACTCTCGTCACCTCGTGCATATGTAGCCCCCACAATAAGTAAAAAATATCAATTACAACACCTAGGGATAGTTTCCCCCTCACAGAGTCAGACATGAGACTTACCTCGCTCCGAAGTTCCATAACCGGCTCCAAAGCCTCTCTAACACCTCAAACCAATGCACGTCGATTCAAAACTAGTCAAATAAGGTGAAAATAAATCAAAATATACTCTAATACCCATAATAAATCATTTTAAGAAAATTCCCAACTCCACTTGAAAAGTCGATAAAACCAACCCCGGACCCACGTGCTCGGATTCTGAAATTTTCGAAGATAAACATTACCCATAACATTACTAACTCAAATATATAATCTATTCCCAATTTTATGCCCAAATTCGTGGTCAAAATCTAAAATTATCAATTCTAGGTTTTCATCTTAAAATCCCACAATCTCCATAAATTTCCATGTAAAAATCTGTATATAATCCAAGTATTTAACTTGTAATAGGTGAGAATCACTTACCTTATTTTGCTTGATGAAAATCTCCCGTTGAAGCTCTCCAAAACCGCCCAAACCATGAGAGAAAATGAGTGAAATGGGCAAAAATCTCGACTTAAAACAATCTACCCAAGCTCGTGCTTCTTCCCGATCGCGAAAAGACCATCGCGATCGCAAAGGCCAAAAATGCACAGCCACCAAATTTCTTCTTCGCGTTCCAGTCAGCTACCCATGTTCGCGATGCCTTCGGACCTACTTCTTCACATTCGCGGTAGAACCTCCGCGTTCTCGAGGGCTTAATGGCTCCAAGTCCCCATCTCTCCTACCTTATTCGCGTTCGCGACCCCTGTGTTGCATTCGCGTAGGCATGTTCCATTTCTCCTCCGCGTTTGCAACCCCAGTGTCGCATTCGCGTTGAGTAAAATCATCAGCCCATAATATCCTTCTTCGCGAAGCAGGAGACAATTCGCATTCGTGAAGAAAACACCAGAACCAACACCAGTACCATCAATTTAGCTAAATTTGGTCCGAAACACACCCCGGGCCCCGTCCTTCACACCAACTAGTCCCAAAACATTATATGAACCTGCTTGAGACCTCAAATCACACAAAATAACATCGACACCATGAATTGCGCATCAATTCAAGCCTAATGAACTATTGAACTTCTAACTTTCACATCTGATGCCGAAACCTATCAAATCACGTCCAATTGGCCTCAAATAATGCACACAAGTCACATTTGATATTATGATCCTACTGCAACTTCCGAAATCATAATCCGACCTCAATATAAAAAATTCCACTCCCGGTCAAACTTCCAAAACCCTCCAACTTCCAACTTTAGCCAAATGACCCCGAAATGACCTACGGACCTCCAAATTCACATTCGGACGCGCACCTAAGACTAGAATCACCATACAGTGCTATTACTAGGCTCAGAGTTTCAAACAGACATCGATAATATTAAAGTACACTTCAACCCAAATTTATAAAATTCTTCCAAAATGTCAACTTTCCACATTAAGCGTCGTAACGCTCCCGGGTAATCCAAAACACAATCCGGACATACGCCCAAGTCCACAATCATCATACGAACCTATTGGAACATTCAAATCCCGTTTCCGAGGTTGTTTACTCAAAAGTCCAACCTTAGTCAATTCTTCCAACTTAAAGCTTTCAAAATGAGAATTTTCTTTCCAAATCAACTCTGAACTTTCCGAAATTAAATTCCGACTACACGTGAAAGCCATAATACCTGAAGTGAAGCTTCTGAAGACCTCAAACCGCTGAACAACGCGCTAGAGCTCAAAACGACGGGTTGGGTTGGGTCGGGTCATTACAATCAATCCTAATGTTAATGGTAGTGCATTTAGTAAGAGAAATATTTCTATCATTTGATTAAAACACAATTCGTGCAAATCGCATGATAGAATCAGAAAGATATATTAGGTAGGAGAAATGAATATATTGATCAACTAAATAAAGGGTTGATTGAAAAATTTTATACTAAAAATAAAATATTTTTCAGCTTTTGACTCAGTAGAAAATGATACTAGTAATTACTATCAAGAAGAATACTTAAATAATTTAATACCAAATACATGTTTGTTGTTGAGTTTATTATTTCTTAGGTACAGTGTCACCGTATATATAATAGACTAAGTTAGAATTGATCTTCCATTGTATATAGGTTAATTTTGAAGAAAAATATGGCCATCATGCTACTGAAAAAAATTAGATATGTCGCATAGCTTATCTAATAGCTAACAGATGGTATATAGAAGTTTTGACAATAACGTCATACATGCAAAAACTATGATATGGGTCAATGTGCTTCTAAGTATATTCAACTTTCGTCTTCCGGAACTAAGGAATAATCTTTTAAATTTGTGTGAGAATAATTTTTAATATGTTTGTATTTTCCAAATATAATAAATAAAGCACAAGGGCAAACATCCTAAATATTGTACTATATTTACCGCAATATATTTTCATGCACGAAAAACTGTATGTTGCATCTTCAAGAGGGATATCAAGAACAACAAGAAGAATTCTGGTTAAGGTAGAACAACCAAAGCATTAGGAGGAAACATACACACACACAAAATGTCCACAAAGAAGTGTTCATTAAGATACCATCACATTAAATACTTTTAAACATAATACATAATAATCGAACTAACATGACAAAATTGATCATTTGTATAAGTTTTGGTGATGTTCTTTTATTTTAAATTCATGTATTATGCTAATGTAAGAATATTTTTCGGTATTTAGATATTATTAAACATAAAATTTCTCTCATTAATTATATTTTATTATTTCTTCATATAAATAAAAATTTAAATCATCACGTGTCATTATTAACATGCAACGCACATTCATAGATACTAGTTATATAAAATAACCTACTATAAGTGAGCCGGTCATTTGTTTCATTCAAATTAGTCATTTATATCAATATACTACTTGGTTCTTATTGTCCAAAAATTTATAAGCAAATATCCAAATTTGAGTAGTTTGATCTAAAGTTCTGAAATACTAGGTAAAGTTAAGAGTTGAAAAGTTAAAATAATAAGTAAATAAAATTTAATATATTCCTAATGTTATTATCACACAAGGAAATAATATAGTTTTTAAAAATTAATTGTCACGTTTTAACAAAGAGAATTATTTTCTTATGGTAAATAATTTTGATTAAATAAATAGGCCTAATAGGGAATACAAAAAATTAAAAATAAAGTGTTAATAATAAATTGTAATGATAGCTCTATCGAACATATAATATACTTATAAAGGATAGAAAAGGTATATCAATATTTTGTATTAGAGTTTCGTGTTTTATATAATAGTATAGATAATATATGATTTTTTATAATTAACACACACAAGTTTTAATTTCTTCTAGATTAACTGAGGGTGATCGGATATTTTTTACACACATGAGCTATTTGTGAATAGTTTTTGAATCTAGAAAGAATATAAAAATAGGCTAAGAATTCACTATGGATGAAGAAATTTAGAATGTTTCGTTTTATTTCAAACTGGTCAAATAGCAAATATTTGATGGAAGGACATGAAATTCTTTTGAACAATCATTATAATAAGAAAGCTTTATTCGTCAAGTTGAAGATAAAACAAGATAAAATGTATAGGCCTTTCAGTGGATATTATACACTTGATATACAATAATCCGCTTAGATGAAGAATCAAATAAGGGGGGAAATTCATAGGAGAAATGGAGATTTGGGCTCTAGAGAATGTTTTGGGGTCGTATGGAAAATATTAGTAACTCAATTTTGATGGATTATAGAACTTTCATGTTGTTAGTAAAGGATCGATTCCTCACCTTATAATCCCGACAATATTCCAAACTTGGACCAGTTATATGAACACATAAGAAAGAGTAATTAGTTAGTTTTAACAGCTCACAGTTTGACCCAGCTGATCATTTTGAGAGTATTAGCCCCTATCTCTGATTTATTATTTTTTTCTACTTATGTGACTTGCCAGGAGGTTTTGTTTGTGGTTTCAGAGTCATTTGTGACACTTAGTCCCTAAAATGGAAGCTTAAGCTCTAGGATTTTGACCGTAGTTAGAAAAGTGTGAAGACGACTTTGGAATGGAGTTCCGTCAGTTTCTTTAGCCCCGTTGGGTGATTTTGGACTTAGGAGCGTGTCCGGATTGTGTTTTGGAGGTCTGTAGCTGAATTAGGCTTGAAATGGCGAAAGTATTTTGAGAAGTTAGACCAGAATTGGACTTTTTTATATCGGGGTCGATTCCGATTCCGAAAATTGGAGTAGGTCCGTAATGTAAATTATGACGTGTGTGCAAAATTTGGGGTCAATCAGACGTGATTTGATAGGTTTCAGCTTCGGTTGTAGAAGTTTGAAGTTTCAAAGTTCATTAAGTTTGAATTGGAGTGTGATTCGTATTTTTGTTGTTGTTTGATGTGTTTTGAGGGCTCGGCTAAGTTCGTATGATGTTTTAGGATGTGTTGGTATGATTGGTTGAAGTCCCTGGGGCCTCAGGTTGATTTCGGGTGGTTAACAGATCATTTGGAAATGTGTTGGATTGGGTGAAGTTGCTGCACCTGGTGTAATCGTACATGCGCACTTTGGGCCGCAGGTGCGGCACTGCAGAAGCGGCCATCGAGCCACAGAAGAGGTTATGGACCTGCCCAGATGGGACCGCAGAAGCGGTCAGAGTCTCGTTGAAGCGGACTCGAGGAGCGGTGAAAGGAATGCAGAAGCGGGCGCGCAGAAGCAGCCCTTGATCGTAGAAGCAATTTTTGAGGACATAAGTTAAGTCCGCACTTGGGATGGTTTTTTCTGCAGAAGCGGTGAACCCCTCGCAGAACTGAGATCGATGGGCCGAAAAAAAGTCTAAGTTTGAGGGTTTTATCCCATTTTCATTTTGGGATTTTGAGAGGTCGATTTTGGGCGATTATTTGAAGGATTTTCAGGAGACGCTATTGGGCAACGATTCTTAACTCATTTATGATTATATTCCACTAATCTATAGTCGATTTCAACATTTAATTAAGGATTTGGATTGAGAAATTTGGGGAAAAGTTTGAAGAGTTCTTCAACCAAATTTTTGAGTTTTGATCGAGATTTTGATATTGGATTTGAGTAATTTTGGTACGAGTGAACTCGTGATTTTATGGGTGTTCGTATTTTGTGACTTTTATCCGATTCTGAGACGTGGACCCGGGTCGATTTTTTGGGGTGATATTCTAATTTCTTCTTTAAGTCTTGATTTAATTAATTAGATTAGTTTCTTATAGTTATATTTATGGTATATAATTGCTTTTGGATAGATTTGGGCCATTCGGAATCAAAAAATCGTGGAAAAGGCATTCATAATGATTCATGTTTTTTATGTTATTTGAGGTAATTTTAAGACCCGACTAAGTTCGTATGAGGTTTTAGGACTTGTTGGTATGTTTAATTGAGGTCCCGGGGGGTCTCGGATTGATTTCAGATGGTTAACGGGACGATTTTTGAGTTTGGAAGAATATTGAAGCTGAGGCCTTTTGGTGAAATCGCACCTGCGGAACATTGGTCGCAAGTGCGATCTGGGATGTGTAGAAGCGGAGATTGGGCTGGTGGACTGTGGAGCGCAGACGCGGAAGGAATTCCGCGGGTCCGAATTCGCACCTGCGTGTTGAGGATCGCAGAGATGGAATTTGGCTTGGGAGCCGCTGGTAAGCAGATTCGGATGTTTCACGCAAATGCGCACCCGCAAAAGCGGGTTTTGGACCGCAGAAGCGGTTAGTTGCATAAGTGAGTTCCGGAGATACAGATGAGGGACTACAGAAGCAGTGTCGCAGAAACGGCTAAGTGTCCACAGAAGCGGAATGACTGGGCAGAACATATAAAAGCAAAGGTTCGCGAGTTTGGCTTCATTTTAACATTTTGAGCTAAGATTTTTGAGAGGGTTTTTTATGAGATTCGTGAGGTAAGTTCCTGGTGTTCATTTTTATTCAATACATTTGGTTCCCCATTGATTTTCCCACGTATTTGGTGTGTTTTTGAGTGAAATTTGGGGGTTTGAGGCTAGGGACTGAAGAGCTGATTTTGGGGATTTGGGTGGCAATTTGATGTTGGATATTGACAAATTTGGTAGGGTTAGACTCGGGGTCAAATGTGCTTCCAAGTTTTGTGACTTTTGTTCGATTTCGAGACGTGGGTCCAGGGGCCGACTTTTGGCCAATTTTGGATTTTGACTTTTAATTTCGTATTTTTCTTGTGGAATTGATTCTTTTAGCCCATATTGATTGTATTGTACTGCTTGTGGCTAGACGTTTGGAGACCGATTCGTGAGGCAAAGACATATTGGAGTAGAGTTTTTCTCGGATCGAGGTAAGCAACAATTCTAGATCTTGTTCTGAGGGTATGAAACCCCGGATTATGTGTTTTGTGACTGTTTTGGAGGTGACAACATACTAGGTGACGTGTGTGTGGGCGTGCATTGTGGGAATTGTGACTTGGTCCATTCCGTAGAACTGTAAAGTTGAATAACTTGTTGTCAGCATATGCTCTCCATGTGTTATAGAAATCTGATGGTAAATCATGCTTAGGCTATGTGTTGGTGTTGTAAAGACCCACAGAGGTCGTGATACCTATTGAATCTTCATGCTTATTGTTATTCCTTATTGATACATTATATCATTTCTGTTTTTGGGCTGATTTTCCTTGATTACTGAGAGCCCGTGAGACTAGAGAGGTTGATACTGAGTGAGGCTGATGGCATGTTTGTGAGGTATTGATACCATAGCACGTGAGTTTTTCGTTCGGATCCAGATATTATAGCACGTGAGTTGTCTGTGCGGATTCTGATATGATACTGTAGCACGTGAGTTGTCCGTGCAGATCCTAATATGATACCATAACACGTGAGTTGTCCGTGCTACACGTGAGTTTTCTGTGTGAATTATAACGCTTGCTCTGTAGGAGACCCTCCAGAGTCTGTACACTCCCAGTGAGCACATATACCTATTTAGTGCGAGTGTTGAGGGCTGAGTGCCGAACAATGAGCTATTGAGGTAGTCTAAGTGACTGTTTCCCTGAGAGGCTTTATTTTCTTTCATTGTTGTTGCACATAACTACCATATATCACTGTTTAAACTTCTGAAAGATATTATATCCGGTTTTTACCTGAATTTAGTTTTATAAATTGATTTGTCTTAAATTGATGGAATCGAAAGAATGTCTATTTTTCCTTGTTGAAACTAATGGAAATGAACTATAATTGTGTAGCTCGTCAATAGCTTAAGGCCTTATTTAGTATTGTTACTTATTGAATTGGTTGTACTCACGCTACACCCTGCACTTCGTGTGCAGATCCAGGTGTTCCCTGTCATAGCGGGTGTTGATATTCGAGCAACTAATCCCGGACTCTATCGAGGTAGCTACATGACATTCACAGGACTTGGCTCTCCTTCATTATCTTTATTTGCATTACAGTTCTTATTCCTTAGACATTTTAGTAGACTGTTCTTGGTACATATACTCATGTACTCAGTGACACCCCGGTTTTGGGAGAGATTTGTATTATGTTGTGGATTTATTTCTATTTTTTAAAAGGTTTCATCAATATTAACTGCTTTTATTAAAATTTTCAAGTTTTCCACTGTGTTGAAATGGTTAAGTAGTGGCTTGCATAGTTCCACAATAGGCGCCATCATGACGGTAGGTTTGGGTCGTGACAAGTTGGTATCAGATCCTAGGTTACATAGGTCTTACGAGTCATGAGCAGGTTTAGTAGAGTCTTGTAGATCGATACATAGACGTCTATACTTATCTTCGAGAGGTTGTTGAACCCTTAGGAAACTTCACATTCTTTAATTCTTGTCGTGTCAATTTGTTGAATTTGGTAACTATACTTTTGTTATTCTATTCTCTCACAGATGGTGAGGACACGTACTACTGGGCAGGATGGACGACAACCACTACCACCAACTAGGACCGCGAGAGGCCGAGGCCACGGTAGAGGTCGCGGTAGGGGCAGAGGCGCAACTCGTACACTATATCCACCAGTTGCTCTAGCTCAGGAGCAGGTACCATATATGGTTGAGCCATTGGGGCAGCTCAGGCACCAGCTGTGCCAATTGTGATTCCAGGCCTTCAGGAGGCCTTTACTCAGATTCTGACCATGTGTACCAGTCTTGCTTAGGGGTCTCTATTTCAGCTATAGCAGTCACTTCTCAAGCCGGGGGAGGTACCCAGATCCCGCCGCCCGTACACCAGAGTAGGTGATGCAGGGACTCCAGACACCGGGGACCCTACCACTCCAACCGGCTACAATTGCTTAGGCCCTGATGGCCCGCGTTGTGGCTGAGGATGAGCAGAAGAGACTTGAGAGATTTGAGAGATTTCGACCTCCATCATTTAGAAGTGGTGGACTAGAGGATGTTCAAGGCTTTCTAGATAAGTGCGAGCAGATGCTTCAGACAGCTGGTATTCAGGAGACTAGTGGGGTCTCGTTCACTACTTTTCAATTCTCTGGGGCTGCTTTCCGATGGTGGGAGGCTTATATGAGGCACATGCTGGCCAGTGCAGCACCACTTACTTGGTAGAAGTTCTTTCTTCTCTTCTGAGAGATATTCGTGCCGCAGTCTCGTAGAGAGGAGCTGCGCAGACAGTTTTAGTAATTACGTTTGGATGATATGTTTGTGACTCAATATGAGATGAGGTTTCTGATTTGACCCTTCATGCGATTTGGATGGTTCCCACTGACAGGGAGAGGATTAGGAGGCTCATTGACGGCCTCAATATCAGCTGCGGTTGCTTATGACTCGAGAGAGGGTATCCGATACTACTTTTGATGAGGTGGTCGACATTGCTCGGCATATAGAGATCTTCCAGAGTCAGGAGAGGGTAGAGAGGGAGGCCAAGAGGCCTCGTGGTTCGGGTGGTTTTAGTGGTGCTCTCCCTAGGCCAGTTCCACCACAGCAGGGATCGTCCTTACAGGCATGCTCAGACGGCTCAACCAGCTCATCGTGGTGCATCAGTTAGCCGGTGGTTCTTACAGTGCTCGCTCAGGCCAGTCTTCATTCAGTGCACTACCAGCGCACAGTTCTCACCATGCCTCGTTTGCTCAGGTTTCTACGGGTAGTTCCTCGGGGTATCAGGAGCAGCAGTTTCGTCAGAGGAGGGGTTATTTCGACTGTGGAGATTTTGGTCATATCAAGAGAGATTGAGTGGGACTCCACATAAGAGTTCTCAGTTGATGGGACCAACACCAAGATCTATACCACACTCTTAGCTAGCCCGGGGTGGGGCTGAGTCAGCCAGAGGTCGCCCTACAGGGGGAGGCCGATCAGGTGGCAGCCAGGCCCGATTCTATGCTTTTCCTGCCAGATCAGATGCCATGGCTCCAAATGCAGTGATCACAAGTATTGTCTCAGTTTGCCTAGGGATGCCTCTTTATTATTGACCCTGGTTCCACTTTTTCGTATGTCTCATCATATTTTGCTCATTATCTGGATGTGCCCCAGGAGTCCTTAGTTTTATCCGTACATGTCTCTACGCCGATGGGCAATACTATTATTGTGGACCGCGTATATCAGTCGTGTGTGGTGACTATTGGGAGTCTGGAGACTAGAGTTGATCTCTTATTGCTTAGTATGGTCGATTTCAACGTGATCTTGGGTATGGATTGGTTGTCTCCATGTCATATTGTGTCTAGATTGTCACGCTAAGACCGTGACGTTGGCGATGTCGAGGTTTTTGAGAGATGAGTAGAACGATTCTATAGACTATGTTCCCAACAGAGTGATTTCATATTTGAAGGCCCACGGATGGTTGGGAAAGGTTGTTTATCTTATTTGGCCTTTGTGAGGGATGTTAGTGTTGATGCTCCCACTATTGATTCTGTTATGATGGTGCGGGAGTTTCCGGATATGTTTCCTGCGACTTGTCAGGCATGCTGCCCGACAGGGATGTTGACTTTGGTATTGACTTAGTGCCGGGCACTCGACCCATTTCTATTCTACCATATCGTATGGCACAAGCTGATTTGAAGGAATTGAAGGAGCAACTTCAGGAAGTCCTTGATAAGGGGTTTATTCAGCCTAACGTGTCACCTTAGGGTGCACCAGTTCTATTTGTGAAGAAGAAGGATGGTACGATAAGGATATGCATGGATTATAGGCAGTTGAACAAAGCTACAATCAAGAACAAGTATTTTTTGCCGCGTATTGATGATCTGTTTGACCAGCTTCAGGGAGCGAGGGTGTTCTCCAAGATTGATTTGAGGTCTGGGTATCACCAGTTGAAGATTCGGGACTCAGATATTCTAAAAACATCATTCAGGACCCGTTATGTCCATTATGAGTTCTTTGTGGTGTCTTTTGGGCTGACCAACACCCCAGCAGCGTTCATGCATATGATGAACAGTGTGTTTCATCCTTATCTTGACTCGTTTGTTATAGTGTTCATTGATGATATCCTGGTGTACTCTTGTAGCCAGGAGGAGCATGCCCAACATTTGAGGATTGTATTGTAGCAGTTGAGGGAGGAAAAGCTTTATGCCAAGTTCTCCAAGTGTGATTTTTGGCTCAGTTCAGTGGCATTCTTGGGGCATGTGGTGTCCAGTGAGGGTATTCGGGTGGATTCGAAGACAAAGGCGGTTTAGAGTTGACCCAACCCGTCCTAAGCTATGGATATTCGGAGCTTTCTCAGCTTGGCCGATTACTATAGTCGCCCTTGGCCAAATTCACCCAAAAGGGTTCTCCTTTCAGGTGGTCGGATGAGTGTGAGGAGAGCTTCTCAAGACTGCCTTGATCAAAGCTCCAGTTCTAGTTTTGCCTTCAGCTTCAGTCTCTTATACAGTATATTGTGATGCTTCTCGGATCGATATTGGGTGTGTTTTAATGCAGGATGGTAGAGTGATTTCTTATGCTTCACGTCAGTTGAAGCCTCATGAGAAGATCTACCCTGTTCGTGATTTGGAGTTAGCTACCATCGTTCATGCATTGAAGATTTGGAGGCATTATCTCTACAGTGTGTCTTGTGAGGTGTTTACAGACCATCGGAGTCTCCAACAATTGTTCAAACAAAAGGATCTAAATTTGAGACAGCGGAGATGACTGGAGCTGCTAAAGGACTATGATATCACCATTTTGTATCATCCCGGTAAGGCCAATGTGGTGGCCGATGCCTTGAGTAGAAAGGCGGTGAATATGGGTAGTCTTGCTTTCCTTCCCGTAGGAGAGGTACATCTTGCAGTTGATGTTCATGCTTTGGCCAACCGGTTCGTGAGATTGGATATTTCGTAGCCCAATCGGGTTCTAGCTTGTATAGTTTCTCGTTCTTCCTTATTTGATCGCATTAGAGAGCACCAATATGATGATCCTCATTTTCTTGTCCTTAAGGACAGGGTTCAGTACGGTGATGCCAGGGATATGGCTGTTGGGGATGATGGGTTTTGAGGATGCAGGGTCAGATTTGTGTGCCCAATGTGGATGGGCTACGTGAGTTGATTCTTGAAGAGGCCCATAGTTCGCGGTATTCTATTCATCCGGGTGGCGCAAAGATGTATCAGGACTTAAGGCAGCACTATTGAAAGAGGAGGATGAAGAAGGACATAGTGGGGTTTGTAGCTCGATGCCTTAGCTGTCAGCAGGTGAAGTATGCGCATCAACGACCGGGTGGATTGCTACAGAGGTTAGAGATTCCATAGTGGAAGTGGGAGCACATCACTATGGATTTCGTAGTTGTGCTGCCACATACTTTGAGGAAGTTCGACGTTATTTGGATGATTGTGAATCGGCTGACCAAGTTAGTGTACTTCATTCCAGTTGGTACGACTTATTCTTCAGAACGACTGATTTACATAAGAGAGAATGTTCACCTTCACGGAGTGTCAGTTTCCATCATTTCAGATAGAGGCACATTGTTTACAGCGCAATTTTTGAGGGCCGTGCACCGAGAGTTGGGTACCCAGGTAGAGTTGAGCATAATATTTCACCCTCAGACGGACAGACAATCTGAGCGTACTATCTGATATTGGAGGACATGCTATGCTCTTGTGTCATTGATTTAGGGGGTTCATGGGACCAGTTTCTACCGCTCGTGGAGTTTTCTT
>ML307408.1:0-35640 GCA_005239505.1 Nicotiana paniculata | reverse complement strand
AGACCTAAAAAAAAAATATTTACACTAAAATATTCGGTGTGGTAAAAAATTAGTTGTTCACAAGTAGTATTTTCTTTAACGTTATATAATTTAAAAATAAGTCTAAACTACCATATCAGGTATTATGTTTTTTTTTAAGATTCTTATCATCTAGTACAACAATAACCTAGTGAAATCCAACAAGTGGGGTCTAGGGAGGATAGAAGTGAGGTTGGGGAGGGTAGTGTGTACGTAGACCTTACCGCTACTCCAGAGGAGTAGAGAGGTTGTTTCGGTAGACTCTCGGCTCAAAAAGATGAAAAGAGACAGTGACGCAATAATATCAGAGGAAGCAAGCAAGAAAGAAAGATAACATCAACAACGTAATAACCAGAAAATAGAGAGAAAAATACTAACAATAAGCAGTAACAATGACACAATACTACAGACACACTGGAGTAATATGGATACAATAAGAGCCACTAGTATCCTAAGACACTACACTACCGAATTAGCATCCTAAGACCTAACCTGCAGCCCTAAAGATATTATCATCTAGTAATCTCAAATTTTACCCACTAAATAAAAAATCAAAAATATTTTTATATCCTTTAGATTATTCAAATCTCAACGATCAACGTCAGTAACAAATTAAAATTTTCTTTTCCTTTTTGTATTAATTTTTTTACTTTTTAACGTTAAGATACTCAATTTTTTATTAAAAAAAGATATAAAATTACTACCAATGGAAAGTGGGCCCCCCAAAAGCCATTACTTGGGTTGCCTTACCCTTTAGCCGGCTTTGCTTTGATGTAATTGTAAGTATCGTTTGAGTCCCAGAATTCGGAACCTAAATGTGGTCTTTTTAGACTCAAAATACCGAAATAAGTGAAAAAAAAACTTAGTGACCAAACTATATATAACGCCCTTTAAAAGTATGGTATATATAAAGCTGATAAGATATCCAGGTATAACTTCGTTTATTAAGGCTCTATATGTATAACGCCTTAATAAAAAACTATACATCTTCATAAAGCCGTCCCCTTCCCTTCCTCCATGTTCAGAACAGAACTCCTCTCCCCCCCACCCCTTTATTTAAAAAAAAAAGCGGTCTCCCCCTTAACGACCCCAAAAAATTCGAGTGGACCCCACCCGTCCCACAAAAAATAAAGAGTGTTGGTCCCACATCCTAGTTAAGGTCTTCTCTTGTTGTGGGTTGCTCGTTTCAGACTCAAATCTTCAATTCTTCAACTTTTCGAAAAACATAAATCAAGGTATTCCGATTTAGTTTTTGTCGAAACTCGTATAAAAAATGCATATTAGTTGTTTTAAATATGTTCTATGTTGTTTTATGTTTTTTTGTAATTAAACTGGTATGTTATTTTTATCCGAACTAAAATATTAGTGTGCTAAACAAATATGTAAAAATTGAGAAATCATTATTATTTGATAAAAAAAATGTTAATAGATTACTTTTACTGTTATATATGTATTTTCGTGAATGTTTTGTGATTAAATGAATTTGTTATTTTTATCTAGTTTAGATTATTCATTTGCTTAAAGACTAGTAATATCGTGCCTTTTTAGTGTAGTAAAATGTAGTGCCTTTTAGCATAACATCCCTGTAATTTAAGTATCTCTTATACTCAAAAATACGTCAAAATAACTGATATATCAAATCTTGTATAATTATAAAAATTAATTTATTTAATTTACAAACAAACATATAAAATTATAAAACTAACATGTAAGATAATAAAACTAACACATACAAGAATTTAGGATAGATTGGTGCTACTGGGCCTCAAATATCGAGCCTGGAACCCATATGTAAATATTTAATAATTAAATATTTTATATAAAAAGTAATTATTTAATTTACAAACAAACATATAAAATTATAAAATTAACATGTAAAATAATAAACCAAACATATACAATAATTCAGAATATCTTAGTGCTATTGGGCCTCAAATATCGAGCCTAGAATCCATGTGATACTTAATAATTAAATATTTTATAATTATAAAAACTAATTATTTAATTTACAAACAAACATATAAAATTATAAAACTAACATGTAAAATAATAAAACTAACACACACAAGAATTCAAGGATATCATGGTGCTACTGGGCCTCAAATATCGAGCCTGAAACTCATAGGTGAATACTTAATAATTTAATATTGTATAATTATGAAAATTAATTATTTAATTTACAAACAAACATATAAATTTATAAAACTAACATGTAAAATAACAAAACTAACACATACAAGAATTCAGAGTGCTACTGGGACCCAAATATCGAGCCTGGAACCCATATATGAATACTTAATAATTAAATATTATATAATTATGAAAATTAATTATTTAATTTACAAACAAACATATAAAACTATAAAACTAACATGTAATTAATGTTATTTAATTTACAATAAAAGATATGTGTCACGACCCAAATCCTAATCTAGGTCGCGATAGCGCCCAACGCCAATGCTAGGCAAGCCAACCTTATTAGTCTAGTGAGTCCCATTTAATTTTATAAAACTTTATTAACAATACTCAAATTTTGTCCCAAGCATGAGAAAATGATAAATATCGAAGCAAATTTACTTAAAATGATTAAGAAGTTAAATTTAAATAGTTACATTTCCAAAAGGGTAGTCTACCAATGTGTGTGTCAGGAACCAGTGTTACAAATATACAAGAATCTAGCAGAAGGAAATCAAAAGAATACACATATCCTACTGTCTAAGAGGATGTAGACATAATGACAAAGAGGGAAAGACTCCAACGTCTGCTGAACGACATCAAGAAAAGCAGCTCACCGTGGAATCTCCAATCTCGTGAAGTCAGGAACGTGCTCCAGAATGATAACCAGATGCACCTGCCTCAGAACCTGTACAATTAAGTACAAAAGCGTAGCATGAGTACATAAACATTATGTACCCAGTAAGTATCCAGTCTAATCTTGAAGAAGTAGTGACGAGAGGTCGACTTGACACCTACTAGGTCCAAAACAATTTATTTAAATATAAGGCTAAGCATGAATATCAATAAGGACAAGAATAACAATCTATCCACAGGTACATTTATGTGTCAACTCCTATCAAACCGATTACTCACTTATTCTTTTAGTCCCTTTTTAACGGTTTAACAATCAGAAAAAAGTACCAATCAATTAACATGCGCATAGTATGCCGAGGACATACGACCCGATCCAACATAAAAATAAATGTGCACTGCCGGAGGGTTGAACGACGCGAACCATAGATGCATCTATTACCTTGGTCGCAAATCATACGTACGACGCGGTAAATTTATAAATAATAGAGTTACCCCGCTCGCAAATCATACATGCGACGTAGGTACTCATAGATACACACATTCAAACAGTCAATCCATATTTTATCAGAAAACACTTATCCGAAGAAAAGTCAACTCCCTTATCACGATTCACAAAAGAAACAAAGTCTCACTTATTAAGAAATTCATCTACAATTTGATGTGACTTAAGCAGTTTAAAGTATCGATAAAGTTACAAATAATCCAAGAATAGCATGCTTTCGGGTCCTAGACTACCCAGACTTAAGTACAATAGTAGCTACGCACGGACCCTCATCACCTCGTGCGTACGTATCTCCCACAATTAGTAGCACATAATAAGTTATTTCACCTATGGGGACATTTCCCTCTTACAAGGTTAGAAAGGAGACTTACCTCGTATCAAGCCTACTTCCCGATTCTAGAATGCGCTCAAACCTCCAAATTTGACGCCCAACAACTCGAAACTAGCCAAACATTATATAAACTAGTCAATCTATGCTCGAAAGTTCACAATTCTACCGTTTAAGTGATTACCCAAGCCAATTTGTAAGATTCTAAAATTCACCCCCGGGCCCACATGCTCGGATTTCGGAAATTCTTAAAGAAAGTTGTTACCCATAACCTAAGGATCAATAATATATGATTTTTACTAGATTCCATAAAAAATTTGTGGTTAAATCCCATTTTTATCAAAATCCTAAGTTTTACCCTAAACCCATAATTTTCACTAATCTTTGTGTGTTAATCTACCCAAAAACTAAGTAATAAACTCACATTAAGTAGGAAATACATTACCTCAAGGTGCTAAGTTGAAACCTCTATTTTTGGGAGCTCCTGAATCTCCCAAAGTGTGATAAATGCTCTCAAATGAGCCTAAGTCCCGATTTAAAACGACCTCACTTTCTCCAGTGATTTCGCACCTGCGGCGAGTGGACCGCACCTGCGGTCCCGCAGATGCGGACCAGCGAAAAGGGGAGGGGTTGGCATGGACAGCACCTGCGGAAGGAGTCCCGCACCTGCAGCTCCGCTTCTGCGAAGAAGGGACCGCATCTGCGGATCCTGGGAACTTCCTCGATGGCCGCATCTGCGAGGCTTCGACCGCATCTGCGATCTCGCACCTGCGGCTGGCCAATCGCAGGTGCGGTCGCACCAGATCTGGTGCACCAGCAGCTCTCTTTGAGCTGGGACTCGCCTCGCGCGACATCTGAATGACATCCGGGAGGCCTCGAGGCCTCGTTCGAATATACCAACAAGTTCTAAATCATAAAACGGACTCGCTCGAACCTACGGAACGCCCGAAAAAACATTAAGTCTAATAATCGTACCCCAAAACTAACTAAACTCAACTTAAGAACTTTAAGTTCTTGGATTCACTTCCAATACGCCGCAACGTACTTATACTACTCGGAATGACACCAAATTTTGCGAGAAAGTCATAAATGACACTACGGAACTATTCCCAGTCTCGGAATTCCGTTCGGACCTCAATAACACCAAAACACGTTCCAAACCTCATTTTTTGAACTTCAAAAATCATATTCCACTATTTGGCACTGAAACGCCCCCGGGTCATCCAAAACCCATTCCGAACATACGCCCAAGTCCGAAATCATCATATGAACCTATTAGAACCTTCAAATCCTGATTCCGAGGTCGTTTACTAAAATTGTTGACCAAAGTCAAACTTGGACTTTAAGGCCAACCTTAAGGAACTAAGTTCCAATTCCAACCCAAACTCTTCCAATTCCCGAACCAACCAACCCCGTAGGTCATAAATCAATAAAAGCAAATACAGGAAGTCTTATTAGGGGCACGGGGTTCTAGAAAGCAAAACGACCGGTCAGATCGTTACATTCTTCACCTCTTAAACAAACGTTCATCCTCGAACGGCCTGGAATCATACTTGGAGTGCTGAATAAGTGAGGATATATGCTCCGCATGTCCTCCTCGGACTCCCAAGTCGTCTCCTCGACTGGTTGGCCCCTCCACTGGACCCTCACGATGGAAACCCTATTAGACCTCAACTGGTGCTCCTGCCAATCAATAATAGCAATGGGATCCTCGTAGCCCAACCTCTGATCTAGTTGAATGGTACTGAAGTCCAACACATGGGACAAGTCGGCGTGGTACCTCCGGAGCATAGATACATGGAAAACTGGATGAACACTTGATAAGCTGGGAGGTAGAGCAAGCTCATAAGCAACCTCCCCAACTCTCCTTAACACCTCGAATATGCCTATAAACCTTGGGCTCAACTTTCCCTTCTTCCCGAACCTCATAATACCCTTCACCGGTGAGACTTTCAAGAGAACCTTTTCGTCGACCATGAACGATTCATCACGCGCCTTCTGATCCGCTTAACTCTTCTGTCTGGACTGTGCTGAGAGAAGCCTCTCCTGAATCAACTTTACCTTCTCCAAGGCATCCTTTACCAAGTCAGTTCCATATAGCTTAGCCTCGCCAGGCTCAAACCACCCAATGGGAGAACGACATCGCCGACCATATAGAGCCTCAAATGGGACCATCTAAATGCTGGACTGATAGCTGTTTTTGTACGCAAACTCGGCCAAGGGAAAGAACTGATCCCACTGCCCTTCAAAGTCAATCACACATGCCCTGAGCATGTCCTCAAATATCTGAACTGTCCGCTCCGACTGCCCGTCGGTCTGAGGATGAAATGCTGTGCTGAGCTCTACATGGGTGCCCAACTCACGCTACATGGATCTTTAGAAATGTGAGGTGAACTGAGGACCTCTATATTATATGATGGATACAGGCATCCAGTGCAACCGGACTATCTCCCGAATGTAGATCTGAGCCAACCTCTCTGAAGTATAAGTAGTGGCCACTGTAATGAAGTGTGCTGACTTGGTCAACCTGTCTATAATAACCTAAACCGCATCAAACTTCTGCAAGGTCCGCAGCAACCCAACTACTAAGTCCATAGTGATGCGCTCCCATTTCCACTCAGGTATAGGCATCTGCTTGTAACGATCTGATCGGTCGTTACGTGGAACCTGCATTATAATTAATGTTATTGCCTTGTCATAGGTTGGTATTACTGTTATTGATGTGTTAGAGTTGGTAGGCTCACAATCAGAATGGTTGTAGTGAGAATTTAGTCACTCAGTCTTTAGAAATAACCTTATAGTTGGAAAAGTCAACTGAGAGTTGACTTATTGGTAAGCAACCTCGAACTGCAGATTTTTATGGTTCATATAACTTTGTTAGGTGATTTGGGACTTAGGAGTGTGTTCAGAATATTTTTGTGATGTCCAGTGTAGAATTAAACTTGAATTGGCGAAAGTTAGTTTTTGGTAATTTTCGGTCGGCAGTGAAAAATAGGCTATCGAGGTCGGAATGAAATTCCGGAATTTGGAACATATTCGTAATGTTATTTTAGATATGTTTGCAAAATTTTAGGTCAATCGGAGTTGTTTTGGATAGTTTCGGCATCGTTGGTGGATTTTAGAAATTTCAAAGTCCTTAGGCTTGAATCCGATGTGATTTTGGTGTTTAGATGTTATTTTTGGTGTTCCGAGAGTGAAACTAAGTTTGAATGATCACTTATGATGTGCTGGTAAATTTGGTTGGGGTCCTGAGGGGCTCGAGATTGATTTTGGATGATTAACGGGCATTTTGGCTTTGGAAAAGTCTGTTGTTTTTCTGGTGTTAGCACAACAACGTTTTGTGCATCGCGATCGCGAGGTCAGAGCCGCGATTGCGTAGGGTGGACTGAGGACAGGAGGAAATTTCTCAGTGCCATCACGGAGGTCGGGCTGCGATCACATAGCTTTGGGGGTTGTTCATTTGCGATCGCGTAATGTTAGGTCGCGATCGCGTAGGGTTGGCGGGCCTGAGTCTGGGGTCACTCGTTGTTCTTCGCGAACGCGGTCGATGGTTCGCGATCGCGTACGTTCAGGTAATAAGGAATCGCGATCTCATGGGCTTTGTTACGACTGCAGAGAGTATATTTGGGCAGCTGAGGATTAGTGAATCGCGAGGTGGGTCCCGCGATCGCGATGAATAAGGAACTGGGCAGTATATAATTAAACCCTCCGCGACCATTAAACCCTTTTACATTTTTTTTGAATGGGAAAAGAGCTTTGAGGCGATTTTGAAGAGAGGAAATCATTGTGCTTCATTGAGGTAAGAATTTTGGACCCTAAAACTCGATTATAGGTGATTAAGGAACATAATATCAGTGTTTAATTCATGAAAATCAGTAGAAAAGATGGGGTTAGGGCTTGAGATTTTGAGACCTTTAGGGATCGATTTGAGGGGTCAAACGAACTACGATTTTAGCGTTCTTATATGTACAGACTAGTGAGATGACGAAGAACATTTTGGTATAAAAATTTTTGAGTTCCGAGATGCAGGCCCGGGGGTCGGGTTTTGGCTAAATTTCGGGTTTTATGCTAAAATTGGTACTTTTTAATTGGAATTCATTCCTTAAGCATAATTTGATGATAAAAATCTGAACTTGGTAGATTTGGAGCGCTCGAAAGTTGATTCGAGAGGCAAGCGGGTTGCAGAGTAGCTTTCCGGGCTAGTTTGAGGTAAGTAATGTCTTTAAATCCTGTCTGAGGGTATGAAACCCCGGACTATGCATCCTTACACGGATTTTGGAATGCATGGATTGGAAATTTGGAAATATATTCCTTTTTAGGCAACTATTGAGTTGCGAACCCGATTTTTTAGCCTATGCTTAATAGTATTGATATATTTTGATATAATTTGGGCTGCAAGCCATGTTTGGGGCCTAGTGCCGATCTGTTTACCCCTTGGGGCTGTTTTTACTATTTTCCTCACTTGATATGTTATGATTTTCACTTAGTCTTTTCTTGATAATTGTTTTGACACTCAGAGTATTTTGATATTATTTATTGAAAATGAAACACTGTTTTGGGTCGAGAATCCGGTATAATGATGGCCCGAGTGGCATGTTGAGAGTGTCTGACTGAGTGAGGTTGCGGGCCAATATTGTGAGGATGTTATGATACGAGAGAGGCCGATGGCCAATATTATGAGTGATTTATGCCATGATGTGGCTGCCCGAGGGCCAATATTGTGAGTGATTTATGCCATGATGTGGCTTGTTATAGCGCTTGGGCTGTATTAACCCCTCCGGAGTCTATACACACCCCCAGTGAGCGCAGGTACCTACTGAGTATGAGTGATGCCCGCGGGGCTAATACTGAGTGACTGTGAGGATGCCTGCGGGGCTGATACTAAGTGACTGTGAGGTTGCCCGCTGGGCTGATACTGAGTGACTGTGAGGTTGCCCGCTGTGCTAATACTGAGTGATGGTGAGGTGCTGAGGGAAATGTTATGAGAGATTATTATGGCCCGAGGGGTAGTTTTATGATGGTTTTACTGAGTTTTTGACTATGATTCACTTCATTTTTTCAAACTGATATTACTAAGAGTTTACTGAGATATATATCGAAAATATATTTGTTTCAAAGGATTTTTGGAAATTGGTTTTCGAACTTATGTATTTGATGTATACTTTATGAAGACTTGATGGTTTACTGTTTTGTGGATTGGTGTTTTGTGCTATGTGTTTCTTATTTCTCAGACTGTGATTTATTTTCATTACTATTGAGTTGGCGTACTCATCATTACTCCCTGTACCTCTGTGTACAGATTCAGGTACTAGTGCGGAGCAGTACTCATCTTCGTTCGCTTTCAGCAGATTCACGGGATTTCGAGGTAGCTGTCCAGCGTCCGCAAATTCTTCATTTCCCTTCTTTATATAGTATTAGTATTTGATTCATAGACATTTATTAAGATATTAGTAGAGTTAGTTTATATCTTAGATGCTCATGATCATTGAATCCAGTCTTGGGAGGATTGTTTAGAACGTTAGATTATTATTGGGGCGTAAAGAGTTAAAGAAATTATTTTATGCTTTGTTGTTGCTTGTTATTGATTTTTTTGAAACATTATAATAGAACAGATGGGTAGTTATGTGATGGTTGTCTAGCCTAGTTCCACGATAGGTGCCATCACGACCTGTTAGGATTTGGGGTCGTGACAAGTTGGTATCAGAGCTCTAGGTTGCATATGACTCAACAGTCATAAGTAGGTTTAGTAGAGTCTTGCAGATCGGTACGGAGACGTCTGTACTTATCTTTGAGACGCTGCAGAAACCTTAGGAAACCATCCACATTCTTGAATTCTTATCGTGCGAATCCATTTTATTCATCCAAAAGCGTAACTCCTTGAATTCCTTTCATGTATTCGAATGCGCATGCGAGCGCTTGGTATCAGTTTTGCGTCATCGACTTGTGAATTCCATGGGTGATATGTGATTTTTAACATGTTAATAATGGGCCAGTCGGAAGGACTTGAGGCCGGATTTTGTCTGTGGATTGAGTGTTGAGATTTTAATTGGGTGAGCACATGTGTTGGGGGACTTATATGTCTGTTTGTGTCCCTATTGATGGAACTTTGTGACTAGATGACTACATGGTGAGTGTGATCGGATAGTTAGATGTATTCAGGTTGTTTGATTGTGACCAGAATGAATTGGCGGGAGATGTGGCAAGAACCATTGATTGTTTGACTTCTGTATTGAGTTAGAATATGGCTTCGGGTTATGAGTATTGAAGGACCTCTCGTGTAGTTTAATTGTGGAGTGAAGTGGATTTTCCTGTTGTGTTCTGAATTCCGTGATGTCTTTTGAGCTGACCAATGCCCCATAAGCTTTTATGTACTTGATTGATGGTGTATTCAGTCGTTTCATAACTCATTTGTTATTGTATTTATTGACGACATCCTGGCATACTCACGTAGCCAGGGGTAGCATACCCAGCAGTTGATGATGGTATTATAAAAATTATAGGAGGAGAATCTCTAAGCAAGGTTCTCCAAGCGAAAACTTTTGGATCAGTAGCATTTTTGGGACACGTGATGTCCAGTGAAGGTATTCACGTGGTCAGACGAGTGTGAGTAGAGCTTCCATAAGCTCAAGAATTCCTTGACCACAACTCCAGTGTTAGTATTGCCATCAATTTCAGGTTCTTATACCGCTTAATGGGATGTCTCGGGGTCATGCAGTGGTTGTGTTCTAATGTAGGAAGGTATAGTAATTGCATCATAGATATGATTTTCAGAAGTGTATAGGGAGATATCATTCTGAGGTTAAGCAAGCTGGGTATCTCCTGCGGGTTGTCCTGAGGTGTGTGACCCCTATGTTTATCTGTAGTAAGTTCCCTCTATCAGTAAAAGATGTATGTTGTAATTTGAGTTTAGATCGCTTGTGGGAGTTGGAATGATCATTACAATGGTGAATGCGAGATTTGCATACGAGTTGAGGGTTAGATGGTCTGGGTTATATGAGCATATGAAGGATTTAGTTGAATCCCACCACAATATGGTGGCAGTGATAATGTGTGGGCATCGTGAGTTATTGTTTGTATTGATCCTTGGATTTGAGCCAAGTGGGAGAGTTCGTTATTGATAAGTTGATTACACGATTATGTGTTGTATTGGTTTCGGTTCGAGGTATGTTGGTGAATCAGTTATTGCCCTGCAGAGGTGGAGTTTGGGAATGGCTCGAGTAACGAGAAATTCTTCAATACAGGTTGTAATGTACCTTACGGATAATGGAATTTATTGAATGATTGAGTTGTACTTGAAAGGGTAGTGTGTGCAGTGTATGAGTTGGATTGTTGCTCCAAATGTGTGGATTACTTTCCTAGTATGTGGATTGCAAGCGGGGTCAGGTCGTTCTGTTTACTTCATTAGTGTAATTGAAATTGTATAGAGTGAATGACATTCGAGAATGGTTCAAACATATTCAAGGTTATATGTAGCGATCGAGGATCTTCAAGGCGTGAGAAGGGCTAGAATTGAGATTTACGGGGAAGGTGTCAAGGCTTGTGGTGTATTTGCATTATCATGGATTCTATTCATCAGTATCAGGAAAGCTAAGGTAATGACTTTAAATTCGCATGAAGTCTCTTCAGGGTAAGTATTTTATTGTGGTGCATTTGGGGATAATCGAGAGAGTATTCAACGGCTTATGAGCCTAATATGGTCTATGTTATGCTCGGGTTTCGTGCGGTGAGTTTGGATTGAGAATTGTGGTATTAGGTCAAGATGAGGTATCAATTCGAAGGTGAGTCAGAAGGAACTTGAATAAATAGGACAACTTGGTAGTAGGTCGGATCGGGATGATAAGGGATATGATTAGTTATGTGGGTGTTATGAAGTAATGAGTTGTTACAGGTGTTTCTTGGCAATTCTCTTGGAATTTGATGGCATGCGTAGCTTGGTTGAGTAGAAAGATTCAGTCCTGGCGGTTTGGTGTTGTACAAATGTGATTCAGGAGTTCTTGATGGTTCCTACCACGGTTAGAGATGTATATTTCTACTGGCGTGAGAGCCATGTGATGTATAGTATTTTGCTTCTAGATGGGATCAAATGGAAAGTTCTTGGCTAGTTGGGTATGTAGTTGTTTGTGGCTAGGAAGGGAGCATGAAGTTCTCATATTTATCATAGGATTTCATGGAGTATGCGGTATTTTGTGTATAGTGGAGAGTGGAATATGTGAGGTCACGGTTCAGTTCTAGAAGGAAGGTCAGAACTGGCAGTTTCAGATGATTAGGTAAAGGATACTACTATTGGGTGGCTGGATGAGAGTATACATTTATAAAGGACAATGTGCTTAAGGCAATGTGTTTGAATAAGGATGCTTCATTGGTGTTACGACGCTCTCTTGTTGGATCGACTTCTGGTATTCAAGGTTTCTTGGTGACACAGAGGAATTATAGGGGTATCTCTCACGGAATGATAAAGAATTAAGAGCGTGTTATATATTTGAGTGTTGGAATTGGGATTAGATATAGTAATTGGTGCGCCTCATGGATTTTGAGATTAGGAGTTTTCATGAACATATTGTTTTTGTAGTTGTGATCTACGAGGATGTGAGAAAAGCTAGTCAGGTGTTAGTATATGTCATGATTCAGTCACTATGAACCTTTGGAGAGTTATCTACCTATTGTGGATGACTAGAGTTGATTCAGAATATAATTATTGGAAGGCCATTATGGGTGTGTGTTCTACACTGAGTCGGAATTGTTGACCCCAAATTGCTATTGTTGAGGGATGTACCATTTGATTGTCATTGAGCTTATTCCTGTTTTGGAGTGATCTATGAGTTACCTTTCGGTGTTTCGAGGAGTTGTGATCGTTGGTTATATAAGTTCATAGGGTGTAGTTCTATCGGGGCTCTATAGCGAGATTTGAGTAAGGTAAGTAATTGGGTGTTGCAGGATTGAGACGTGTTGGTTATGTTCTTTCTAGTTTGGGTGGCATGATATCGTCCGATTTCCCCCAGGGTTATGGCAATGCACTTTGAGTAATTGATGTCGAATTTCGCATGGTTATTGATTTTGAGCAAGGTGGCTTGGATTATTTCATGTGGTCCAGCGGTTGGATGGGATCACGCTTTGCAGCAGAGTTAGGTGGATGTATGACCCTTGGTGTCAGATTCATGTGTTCTGATTTTATGGTGTGGGTCAGAATTCTAGCATGATGTTGTGATGGTAATAGTTAATGGCAGGATAGTCCTCTCGTGTGAGTCTTCTTTATTTTATAAATTGAGCTTTGGGGATGTTGTTATTGAGTGCACAAGTTGCACAAGTTATGGCTCTAGATGATATAGTGGTATTTGTGATGATCCAAAAGGTCATCCCGTGTATTCCTATCTATTTCTGTGATTCGAGGTCATGAAAACCTCCTTATATCTCACCTCGATTTGCGTGTGCAGCCCGGACATATAGCCGGGAAGCCGTTATGTGAAAAACTGATAAAAATGATATTTTTGTGTTGAAATTTGAATAAAGTTGACTTTGGTCAATATTTTTGGTAAACGGGCTTGGATCCGTGATTTGACGATTCCGAAGGGTCCATAGGAAAATATGGGACTTGGGCGTATACCCGGAATAGAATTCCGAGGTCCCAAGTCCGAGAAAGAATTTTTAAAGAAATTTTTTTTCTGAAAAATATAAAGGTTTTTGAAAATGAAATTTGATGTGAAACCTTTGGTATCGGGCTCTTATCTTGGTTCCGGAGCCCAGTACAGGTTCGATATGATCTATATGTGTTATCTGTGAAGTTTGGTAATAAACGGACTTGGTTTGACGTGATTCGGGTCAAACATACAAAAATTTCAAGTTTAAGAAGTTTTGAGGATTTTTATGGATTTTGAGGTTTAATCCGATGTTTATGATGTTATTTTGGCGTTTTGATTACTCGAATAAGTCCGTAGGATGTTTTTGAGGTTGGGTGTATATTTGGTTTTGAGCCCCGAGGGCTCGGGTGAGTTTCAGATAGGTGTCGGAGTGCGAAAACCATAGCAAAATCTGGTGTGTGATTGCTGTTTCTGGTGTCCAGCATTTTACTCTTCGCGATCGTGGTTCAACCCATGCCATCGCGATGAGCAGTGTAGGTTGGGAGTGAAATAACCCTGCGCGAATGCAGGGCCTTGGACGCAAATGCAGAGCTTGTGGGGGGAGCTCTACGCGAACGCGGAAGGCCTCACACGAACACATAGGGTAAGGGGACCTGGGGGAGGGTAGAGCTGGAACCCTACGCGAACGCGTCTACAGGATCGCGAACGTGTAGGGTAAGGGGGGTGCTGGGTGGTGTAAAACATCGCAATCTCATAGGTTCAATAATCAAAACTTTGCGAACACGGCGTGGGACCCGCGAACGCGAAGAGCAATTTTGCCCACCTATTTTAAATGTCCAAAAACAGAATTGTATACGGGATTTTCTACCATTTTCATAAAACTCTTTTTCTCCAAAGATCTTAGGCGATTTTTGAAACATTTCCTCACCACAACCTCTTGGGTAAGTGATCTTTGACTTGTTTCCTTCCATTTTTCTTAAACACCTACTAAATTTTAGGCCAAAAAAACATGGAAATTAAGGTAGAAAATTGGGGTTTTGGGTAGAGTTAGGGCTTTTTGATTATTTGGAAATTTGACCTCGTTTTGGGGTCGGATTTCAAAACAAATTATATATTCGGGCTCGTGGGTGAATGGGTGATCGGGTTTTTGTTCGAACCTCGTGTTTGGACCAAGCGGACCCGGGGTCGATTTTTGGAATTTTGGAAAGAAAGTTGGGAATTCTATATTTAAGCATTGGAATTGAATTGTTAAGAATTTATTGATGTTATTGAGTCAATTATGTCTAGATACTATTGATTTGGAGTCGGGTTAGAAAGGAAAAGCGGTGCTAGAGGCTTGATTTGGATTCTTGGAGTCGAGGTAAGTGTTTGGCCAAACCTTAGCTTGAGGGAATAGGTGTTGAGTCATAGGTGCTACGTGTTATTATCATGTTCAATGTATAGGTGAGGTGACGAGTACCTATACATTGTTGTCAAGCATGCCCGTCGGTCATTTCTTATGGTATATGTGCTTTTCTTCGATATTCACTGTGTTATGAAATAGATTTCGTTTGGGAGATTATTTTGTTGTTGGAAATAATTGGTTATGGACACTGTTGATTAGTTGTTAGGTTGAGGATCATTTGGTTATGTTGTATATTCAGTGAGATTGGTTATAGTTGTGTCCCTTACCGGGATAAAGACATTTCTGTTATTGTTCCCTTGCCGGGATGTTGTGATTTATGGTTTGTATTGTGGGTTTTCCTTGCCAAATTGTTTTTCTTGATATTGTTTGGGTGAGGAAGAGTGTAAAGCACGAAGGGTGATGCCGTGTATTTATTTATTTCATTGTGAGGATAAGAGTGTAAAGCACGAAGGGTGATGCCGTGCCATGATTTTTATATTTAAAAGAACGAAGGTTAATTCCATGCCGTTTCATTTATTCATTGCATTGTGAGGATGAGAGTAAAAGTACGAAGGGTGATGCCGTGCACTTGTTTTGGTGAGGATGAGAGGAAAGCACGAAGGGTGATGTCGTGTACTTGTTTTGGTAAGGATGAGAGTAAAGCACGAAGGGTGATGTCGTGCACTTGTTTGCTCTATGTGTTTGTGTTTACTTCCTGTTGCTGTTGATGCTACTTAGACTGTTGCTCCGTTATGTGATTTAGTACTTGTTATCCCCTTCTCCCTAGCATGTTCTCCCCCGTTTTACCCTTAACTGTTTATTTCCTGTCGTCATTTTTGTTATATATTATTGAATTGCACAGGTATTTATTATTTGTCGTGTCCTAGCCTCGTCACTACTTCGCCGAAGTTAGGCTCGACACTTACTCAGTACATGGGGTCGGTTGTACTTATGCTATACCTGCACTTCTTTATGTTGTGCAGATTATGGTACCGGACCCGGTAGACAGTGATCGAGGGAGTATCCTTTAGACCACAGGCGACACTGAGGTAGTCCTGCAGGCGTCCGCAGGCCTTGGCGTCACCTCCTATCTCATTCCTTCTCTTTCTGTCTTCTCTTGTATTTCTGAGACAGTTGTATTGTTTATTCAGACTTTGTTTTTAGTATTCTTAGGCAGTCCGTGGATTGAGATACCAGTTCTAGGGGTGTATTTAAGGAAATTTCGTAAGAATTATTATTTTAATTTGTTGAATTTCTTATCTTCCGCATTTCTAATTATAACTGTTCTAGTTTACCACTGTTATTCCAATTCTCTATAATAAAGAAATAAATGTAATAATCAGAACATTGGCTTTTCTAGCGGGTTCAACGTTAGACGCCATCATGGCCTGAAGGTGGAATTTTGGGTCGTGACAAGTTGGTATCAGAGCTCTAGGTTGCTTAGGTCTCACAATTCACGGACAAAATTGGTAGAGTCTGAGGGATCGGTACGGAGACGTCTGTACTTATACCCTAGAGGCTGCAAAGTTAGGAAATAACTTCACATCTTTTCTTCTCTATCGTGCAATTTGAGTTCTAAATGCTAACTGAGTTTCTATTCTATTCTCTCGCAGATGGAGAGAATGCGTGCTTCCTCATCTACTGATCAGCAGCCCGATCCTCCCGTTGCAGCTCCTACTAGAGGCTGAGGTAGAGCCAGGGCTCAACCCAGGGCAGCAACCCTAGTAGATGATCCTCAGGTGGAGGTTGTTGAGGAGATTCCCACCTGGGAAGTTCCAGTCGGACCAGATCAGGTCCCATAGGGGTTCATTACCACCCCGGTTCTTTAGGACGCTCTGGTCCGTTTAGTGGGCCTTATGGAGAGCGTGGCTCAGGTCAGTCTTCTTCCTACAGCACCAGCCATCTCCCAAGATGGGGGAGGGCCCTAGAATCCTGCTACCCGCACACCAGAGCAACTAGCTTCTCCATTCCAGACTCCAGCACCTCAGGCAGCTGGAGCAACTCAGCCGGGTTTTGTGGCACAGGCAGTTGAGGGGGCATCCATGTCTGACGATTCTTTGTGGAGATTAGATCGGTTCACCAAGCTATTTCCTACTACATTTACTGGTGCACCATCAGAGGATCCCCAGGATTATTTGGACAGTTGCTACGAGGTCCTTCGGAACATGGGCATCGTAGAGTCCAATGGAGTTGATTTTTGCCACATTCTGTCTTTCTAGTACCGCCAAGATTTGGTGGAGGGATTTTTTCTTGAACATGCCAGTTGGATCTTTGCCGTTGTCTTGGGCTCAGTTCTCCGAGTTGTTATTGGAGAAGTTTCTACCAGTTACCCAGAGGGAGGAGCTTCAGAGGCAGTTTGAGCGTCTCCAGCATGGATCTATGACTGTTACACAGTATGAGACCAGGTTCATCACTCTGGGCTGACATGCTATGATGATACTTCCCACAGATCGAGAGAGGGTGAGGAGGTTTATTGAGAGGCTAGCTCAGCCCATTAGACTCCAGATGGCCAGAGATTCAGGTACTAATATTTCATTCTAGGAGGCGGCCAATGTGGCCAGGCATATTGAGATAGTCTTGTCTCAGGGCAGGGGTCAGGGTTCTTACAAGAGGCCTCGTCATTTCGGCCGATTCAGTGGTGCCTCATCTGGAGGCAGGGATTCTTTTGGCAGAGGTCATCCTTCTAGGCCATACCAGTCGGCACTTCAGGTATCCCGCAGTGCTCCACCGGCTCCTCTCAGTCACCACCAATACCTATCAGTGCACCACCGCTTCAGAGCTTCCGGGATGTTTATTCTGGTCAACAGGGACAATTTCAAGGCCATCAGTCTCAGCAACAGAGGTCTTGTTACTCTTGTGGTGTTCCAGGGCACATTTCTAGGTATTGCCCCAAAGCTTTTTGCAGTTCTCAGCATCCGGGTCCCCGTGCTATGATTCCCGCACCAGGTGCACCCCCACCCCCTCAACCAGCTAGGGGTAGAGGTCGAGGTGCCAGAGGTGGAGGCCAGACAGTTAGAGGTGGAGGTCAGACTGTGAGGGGTAGAGGTCAGCCTGCAATAGGTCGACCGATGTTCAGGTTGGAGGGGCTCCACCCCGATGCTACGCTATTCCTGCCAAGCCTGAGGCTGAGGCCTCTGATGTAGTCATTACAGGTATGGTTTCAGTTTGCAGCAAAGATGCTTCGATTTTATTTGATCCGGGTTCTACATTCTCCGATGTGTCTTCATATTTTTCCCCTTATCTGAGCATGCCCCGTGATTCCCTGAGTACTTTTGTATATGTGTCTACACATGTGGGTGATTCTATTGTGGTAGATCGAATCTACCATTCATGCGTAGTGGTTATTGGTGGTCTGGAGACTCAGGTAGATCTCTTGCTTCTTGATATGGTCGACTTCGATGTTATTTTGGGGATGGATTGCCTATCTCCCTACCATGCTATTCTGGACTGTCATGCCAAGACAATGACCTTGGCCTTGCCAGGAGTACCTCGTTTGGAGTGGAGAGGGACTCCTAGTCATTCTTCCGGTAGAGTTATTTCATATATGAAGGCTCAGCGCATGGTCGAGAAGGGTTGTTTGGCATATTTGGCCTATATTCGTGATTCTAGTGTTGAGGTTCCTTCTATAGAGTCTGTTCCCGTGATTAGTGAGTTTCCATAGGTATTCCCTTCTGACCTGCCGGGTATGCCACTCGACATTGATATTGACTTTTGTATTGAGGTGGCTCCGGGCACGCAACCCATTTCTACCCCGCCGTATCGTATGGCCCTGCCAGAGTTGAAGGAGTTGAAGGATCAGTTGCAGGATTTGTTGGCTAAAGGCTTCATCAGGCTTAGTGTTTCTCCTTGGGGTGCCCCAATGTTGTTTGTCAAGAAGAAAGATGGCTCGATGAGGATGTGTATTGACTACCGGCAGTTGAACAAGGTTACTATTAAGGATAAGTATCCTTTGCCGAGGATTGATGATTTATTTGACCATCTTTAGGGTGCTACAATGTTTTCCAAGATTGACTTGATATCTGGTTACCATCAGCTGAGGATTAGGGCGTCTGATGTCCCTAAGACAGCCTTTCGCACTCGGTATGGGCATTATGAGTTCTTGCTGATTTCATTTGGGTTGACAAATACCCCCGCTGCTTTTATGGGGTTGATGAACCGAGTGTTCAGGCCCTATTTGGACTCATACGTGATTGTTTTCATTGATGATATTTTGATTTACTCCCGTAGCCAAGAGGAGCATGAGCAGCACCTTCGAGTCGTCCTTCAGACTCTAAAGGATAGTCAGTTGTATGCCAAATTTTCCAAGTATGAGTTCTGGTTGATTTTGGTTGCATTTCAAGGCCATGTGGTATCATCAGAGGGTATTCAGGTGGATTCCTAGAAGATTTTAGCAGTCAGAGATTGGCCTAGGCCCATTTCAGCTACAGAGATCCGGAGTTTCTTGGGCTTAGCAGGTTATTATCGCCGGTTTGTGGAGGGCTTTTCATCTATTGCAGCCCCGATGACCAAGTTGACCCAGAAGGGTGCCCTGTTCAGGTGGTCAGATGAGTGTGAGGCGCGCTTTCAAAAGCTCAAGACAACCTTGACCACGGCACCGGTGTTAGTTTTTCCCACAGGTTCAGGACCATATACCGTGTATTGTGATGCTTCACGGGTTGGACTTGGTGCAGCGTTGATGCAAGATGGCAAGGTTATAGCTTATGCTTCACGTCAGTTGAAGGTTCATGAGAAGAACTATCAAGTTAATGATTTAGAGTTAGTAGCTATTGTTCATGCGTTGAAGATTTGGAGGCAATATCTGTATGGGGTGCCATGTGAGGTGTTCACGGATCATAAGAGTTTGCAGTATTTCTTCAAGCAGAAGGAGTTGAATATGAGGCAGAGGAGATGGTTAGAGTTGTTGAAGGACTATGACATTACCATCTTATATCATCCGGGGAAGGCCAATGTGGTGGCCAATGCTTTGAGCCGGAAGTCAACCAGTATGGGTAGTCTTGCTTATATATCAGTCGGAAAGCAACCGCTCGCTTTGGATGTTCAGGCTTTGGCTAACCGGTTCATGAGATTGGAGGTTTCTGTGACTGGTAGTGTTTTGGCCCATACTATGGCCCGTGATTCATTGTATGATCGTATCCGGGCCAGGCAGTATGATGATCGTCATTCATGTGTTCTTAGAGATACGGTCCGACACGGAGGTGCCAAGCAGGTCATAATTGATGATGAGGGAGTTTTGAGGATGCAAGGTCATATTTGTGTACCTGGTGTTGATGGCATTCAGGAGTTGATATTGCAGGAGGCCCATCGTTCCCGGTATTCCATTCATCCGGGCGCCGCAAAGATGTACCAGGACTTGCGGCAGCATTATTGGTGGCGGAGGATGAAGAAGGATATTGTAGCATATGTAGCTTGGTGCTTGAACTATCAACAGGTTAAGTACGAGCACCAGAGACCCGGTGGTTTGATGCAGCAGATTGAGCTTCCCAAGTGGAAGTGGGAGCGTATCACCATGGATTTCATAGTTGGACTCCCACGGACTCAGAGGACGTTTGATGCGGTGTGGGTCATTGTGGATAGGCTGACCAAGTTAGCACACTTCATTCCTGTATCAGTTTTGTATTCGGGTGAGAAGTTGGAAAAGATCTACATGAGAGAGATAGTTCGATTGGATGGTGTGCCCGTGTCCATTATATCTGACTGAGGTACTCAGTTTAGCTCCCATTTCTGGAGAGTATTTCAGCGTGAGTTGGGCACACGAGTTGATTTGAGCACAACGTTTCATCCTCAGACGGACGGACAGTCCGAACGTACCATTCAGATCTTGGAGGATATGTTTCAAGCATGTGTCATTGATTTTGGAGGCTCATGGGACTAGTTTTTGCCTTTAGCTGAGTTTGCCTACAACAACAGCTACCAGTCGAGCATCCAAATGGCTCTTTATAAGGTGTTGTATGGTAGGCGGTGTCGATCTCCAGTTGGGTGGTTCGAGCCAGGAGAGACTAGATTGTTGGGTTTGGAGTTAGTTCAGTATGCCTTGGACAAGGTGAAGATCATTCAGGATAGACTTCTCACAGCTCAGTCCAGACAAAAGAGTTATGCGGATCGCAGAGTTCGTGATTTGGGATTCAAGATAGGAGACCGGGTATTTCTTTGAGTGTCGCCTATGAAGGGCGTGATGAGGTTCGGGAAGAAGGGAAAGTTGAGCCCTAGATACATTGGTCCATTTGAGATTCTGGACAAGGTAGGAGAGGTGGCCTACAGACTTGCCTTGCCACCTAGTTTATCAGCCGTGCATCTTGTGTTTCACGTATCTATGCTTCAGAGGTATATCGCCGATCCATCTCATGTACTTGACTTCAGAGGTGTCTAGTTGGACAAGGATTTGTCTTATGAGGAGGAGCCGGTAGCCATATTAGCTCGGCAGGTTCGTCACTTGAGATCGAAGAGTTATCCTTCGGTCCGTGTTTGTAACGATCCGACCGGTCGTTTTGAGCTCTAGCGCGCCGTTCAGCGGTTTGAAGTCATGAGCAACTCCATTTCAGGTATTATAACTCATGGGCATGGTCGAAATTGAATTTCGGAAAGTTCGGAGGCAGATTGGAAAGAAAATTCTCATTTCAGAAGCCTTAAGTTGGAAAAATTGACTAAGATTGGAATTTTGGGTAATTGACCTCCGAATCAGGATTTGAAGGTTCCTCCAGGTCCGTATGATGATTTCAGACTTGGGCGTATGTACGGATCGAGCTTTGGGTAACCCGGGAGCGTTTCGGCGTATATTATGGAAGTAAGCATTTTGAAGAAATTTCCTAAGTTTGGCTTGAAGCGCATTTCAGTGTTATTGATGTCCGTTTGGGATTCCGAGCCTGGTATATCTCCGTATGGTGATTCTGGAGTTGGGAGCACGATCGAAAGCGAATTCGGATGCCCCTAGGTTATTTTGAAGGCATTTGGCTAAATATAGGAAATTGAATGTTTTTGAGAAATCCGACCAGAAGTGGAAATTTTGATATTGGGGTCGGAATGCGATTACGGAAGTTGGAACAAGTCCGTAATGTCGAATATGACTTGTACAAAATTTGGGGTCAATCGGACGTGATTTGATAGGTTTCAGCATCGGATGTAGAAGTTGGAAATTTCTAAGTTCATAAAGTTGGGATTTGGATGCGATTCGTGGTTTCGATGATATTTGATGTGATTTGAGGGCTCGAGCAAGTCCGCACTATGTTTTGGAACAGGTTGGTGTAATTGGATGGGGTCCCGGGGTCTTCGGGTGGATTCCGGGTGGTTAATAGATCAAGTTTGGGGAAATGCTGAGATTGCTGTCATCTGGTGCGACAACATCTACGAGGCTTGGGCCGCAAGTGGGGCTTTGGCGCTGCAGGTGCGAGGTCTTGCCGGCTTGGCTGGGAGCGCAGGTGCGATGTAATTTCCGCACCTGCGAAGGCGCAGATGCGGACAACGGGGCGCAGGTGCGAGATTTGACTGGAGCTGAGGAAGCCGCAGGTGCAGGAGTTTGGGCGCACCTGCGGGAGCGCAGGTGTGAAGATTGGATCGCAGGTGCGAAAATAGGCCTGGGCCGAATGTTTTTAAAACGAGAATTTTTCCATTTCTCCTCCTAATTTTATTTGGCATGGGCGATTGTGGGGAGCTTCAAGAAGGGATTTCCATCATGCATTACTAGGTAAGTGATTCCTTCCTATTCCTAAGCTAAATATGTGATCTTACATGGAATTAGACATGAGAATTTGTATAAAATTGGGATTTTAAGGGAAAACCTAGAAATTTGGTAAATTGGATTTTTACCACGAATTGAGCATGAATATTTGATTCAATTGTATATTTAAGTTAGTAAGACTATGGGTAGGGTATATTTTCGAGAAATTTCGAAATCCGGGCACGTGGGCCCGAGGGCATTTTGGTTAATTCCTTGAGCGGAGTTGGGAATTTATATAATTTGAATTGTAGCAAATATTAGAGTATATTTTCATTGGTTTGTCGTTATTTGGACAGTTTTGGGGCGTTTTGCGTCCATTGGAGTCGTCGGAAGGGATTGGAAGTCGGTTATGGAATTTCGGAGCGAGGTAAGTCTCCTTTCTAACCTTGTGAGGGGGAATTATCCCCATAGGTGAAATAAGTAAATATGTTCTACTATTTGTGGGGGCTACGTACGCACAAAGTGACGAGGGTCCGTGCGTAGCTACTATTATGCTTATGTATGGGTAGTCTAGGACCTACTAGCATGCCTTACGTGTTGTACATGTGATCCTACCAATAATATTAGACTGATGATGCTATTGAATTGGTAATTTATTTCCTAAGAAGGCTAGATTGTACCTTTCTTCATCATTTAGAAAGAGAATTGACTCCTCCGTAGATAATTGTATTCCTAATAAGGTTATATTATTGAATATTATTAAACTTGGCAAATGAATTTAGAGAAAAGATTTAAATACTATTTTTGTGACTTTTAAAAGAGAAATTTGTCATTTACTTGAGTATTTGTTTTCCCGATGTAGTCGGGGTGGACTGTTGATTGTGCATGACTGTGTGTGACAGCTTCACAATTATCATACCGCGAGCGGAGTGTTATTTCCCCTACTCTCATGGGAGCAGTCTGTACACCACGGCGAGATTGAAAGATATATTATGGTTCGGGCCGTTCGACCCTCGACAGTGCACATATATGATTATTATGGTGGCTCAGGCCGGTTGTCCTTATCCCGTATGCGCATGCTAAAGTGTTAATGATTTCATGGATTTTGAAGTGACAAGATATTTGGGGGAAAATGAAGAAGTGATTGTTTATTTAAGATATTTGGGGGGAAATGAAGAAGTAATTGTTTGTTTAAGATATNGGGGGGGGGGGGGGGAATGAAGTAGTAATTGGTTATTTACTTTCAGTATTTGTTTGAATTACAGTTATCTTTAACGTTTATGTCACGACCCCAAATTCTAACAGGCCGTGATGGCGCCTATCGTGGAACTAGGCTAGCCAACCATCTCATTAATATGCATTTGTTCAATTATAAAACTTCACAATTTGATAATAAGAAGCAACCATAGCATAGAATAATGTAATTAAGTCTTTACGCCCCAATAATAATCTAAACAACTCTAAACAAAACCTCCCAGGACTGGAGTCAATAGTCATAAGCATCTAAGAATAAATAAATCTAACTCTGCTAAAACTATAATATGTGTCTCTGAATCAAACGCTAAAACTAAATAAGGAAGGGAAATGGAGAAGCTATGGACGCTGGACAGCTACCTCGAAATCCCGTGAACCTGCAACTACGAGCTAGGACAGCTACTGCTCGGGATCGTCACCTGAATCTGTGCACAGAGGCACAGGGAGTAATGATGAGTACGCCAACTCAGTAGTAATGAAAATAAATCACAGTATGAGAATTTTAAAACACACAGTACATATATACAATTTCACAACCCAGCAAAACACCAAGTCACCATGTAATATTCATCAAATAATAAGTTCGAAATCAGTTTCCAGAAATCCTTTGAAACAAGTGTAATATCAGTGTATCTCAGTAAAATTCTCAGTAAAAGCCAGTTTGATAACGAAGTAAATCATAGTTCGAAAACTTAGTGAGATCATCACATATCTGCCCCTCGGGCCAAAATCATTTCTCGTAACATTTGCCCCTCAGGCATTCTCTCGATCACTCAGTAACAATCATCGCTCAGTATCAATCATCACTCAGTATCAGCCCCGCGGGTAATAATCATCACTCAATAGCTACCTGCGCTCACTGGGGGTGTGTACAGACTCCGGAGGGGCTCCTACTGCCCAAGCGCTATAACAACATAAGGCCTAAAAGCCTCCTCACAATATAGGCCTGAAAGCCTCCCTCATATAAGGACTGAGAGCCTCCTCACCTCTCTCATGAAGCCTGAAAGCCTCCTCACCTCTATCATAAGGCCTGAAAGCCTCCTTACCTCTCTCATAAGGCCTGAAAGCCTCCTCACCTCTCTCATAAGGCCTGAAATCCCCCTCACAATATAGGCCTGAAAGCCTCACTCAGTCAGACACTCTCAATTTTTCCTTTAGGCCATAAACATACCGGGTTCTTGACCCAAAACAGTGTTTCATTTTTTAATAAATAGTATCAAAATACTCTAAGTGTCAAAACAATCTGTCAGGAGAAGACTGAGTGTAAAATCATAACATATCAGTGAGGAAAATATAGTAAACACAAACCCCAAGGGGAAAACAGATCGGTACTAGGCCCCAAACACGGCTTACATCCCAAATCATATCATAATAAAATAATACTAATTAAGCATAGGATTAAAAGTCGGTTTAGTAACTCGATAGTCGCCTAAATAGGAAGACATTTCCAAAGTTTCAACTTTTGCATTTCAAAACCCGTGAAAGGGTGCAGAGTTCGGGGTTTCATACCCTTAGGACAAGATTTAAAGACATTACTTACCTTAAACTAGCCCGGAAACTATCCCGCAACACGCTTGCCTCTCGTATCAACTTCCGAAGGCTCTAAATCTACCAAGTTCAGATTTTTATCATCAATTTATGCTTAAGAAATAATTCCAATCGAAAATATCAAATTTAGCTCAAAAACCCGAATTTGTCAAAACACGACCCCGGGCCCGCGTCCCGAAACTCAGAATTGTTTTATACAAAACTGTTCTTCATCATCTCACGAGTCCGTACATATAAAGAACACTAAAATTGGAGTTCGTTTGACCCCTCAAATCGACCCCTAAAGGTCTCAAAATCTCAAGCCCTAAACCCACCTTTTTCCACTGATTTTCATGAATTAAATGTTGATATTTTGTTCTATAACCACCCATAAACGAGTTTTAATGATCAAAATACTTACCTTTATGAAGAACACTGATTTCCCTCTTAAAAAATCTCCCCTAAAGCTCTCGGACCGTACAAAAATGGTGTAAAAAGGGTTTAAGTCGCGGAGGGTTTATTTTATACTTTCTGCCCAGGGGTTCCGCACCTGCGCCCAATTTCACGCACCTGCGGTCCCACTAACTGCACCTGTGATTTTTCCTTAAACGACCTGAATCCGCACCTGCGACTCACATTCCGCACCTGCGTCTTCGCAGGTGCGACCCCCTATCCGCATCTGCGATTTTTCCCTGGCTGGACAAATCTCGCCCCTGCGGAGTCTTCTTTCGCTCCTGCGGTCCCGCATCTGCGGCCAAACTTCCGCAGGTGCGGAAATCACTGTGATTTCACCCCAGCAGCTTTTTGCTGCAATTTTCAACTCCGAACTTCCCGTTAACCATTCAAAATCAATCCCGAGCCCCTCGGGATCCCAACCAAACATACTAACATGTTACATTTGATCATTAAAGCTTAGTTTCACTCTCAAAACACCAAAACTAACATCGAAACACCAAAATTACATTGGATTCAAGCCTAAGAACTTTAAAATTTCTAAAATCCACCAATAATGCAGAAACTATCCAAAACAACTCCGATTGACCTGAAATTTTGCAGACATATCCAAAATGACATTACGAACCTGTTCCAATTGTCGGAATTCCATTCTGACCCCGATAGCCTATTTTCCAATGCCGACCGGAAATCATCAAAACTAACTTTCGCCAATTCAAGCCTAATTCTACACCGGACATCACAAAATTATTCTGAACACACTCCTAAGTCCCAAATCTCCTAACGAAGCTATCCAAGCCATAAAATCCACATTCTGAGGTTGTTTACCAATAAGTCAACTCTCAGTTGAGTTTTCTCATTTTAAGGTTGTCTTTAAAGGCTAAATGACTGAACTCTCACTACAACCATTTGATTTCAAGCCTACCAACTCTAATACATCAAATACAATATAACCAATCTTTAACAAGTCAATAACAACAATTTTTAATGAAAGTTCTACGTAACGACCGACCGGGTCGTTATATTCTCCCCCACTTAAACATACGTTCGTCCTTGAACGTGCCTAGAGTTGTTCCAACACCACCAAAAATTGCTGTGTAACCTTCCATGCACATATTCAGAGGTGATCCCACGTTACCCTACCTTATCTAGGTTTTATAACACAACATAACTGAAATTTCATTATCAAATTCTGACCCATAAACCCTAAAACCAAGTTTCCACTTCTGAAATAATTTACAAGTTCAAATTTCCACGACTATAAGCTGAAATAGTCTGAACACGCTGTATCAAACCGTATCCGTAATCCAAGATGAAATCGCATAATATACCGCGTGGCTCAACCACTCATAGCGATAAATCCTAACCATAATAGCTGTTCAAACAACTCAATACCGGTACATACCGTCTTATCAAACCATGCCTTGCTCTAACACTTCCATATACTGCCGATGATGAAAGAAACACGTATAAACCAACAACCATTCGTCCGATTAGTATCAATACCATCCAGATCCATAACTTGTGCACTCAATAACCACATACCAAGAGCTCAATTCACTAAATAAAGAAGACTCACACGAGAGGACTATCCTACCACTAACACTTACCATTACCACATCATGCTAAAATCTTGATACACATCGTGAAACCATATCACACAAATCCGACACCAAGGATCATACCTCTACCTAACTGAGCTGCAAAGCGTGATCCCATCAAACCGCTGGACCACATGACACACTCCAAGCCACCTTGCTCAAAATCAATAACCATGCGAAATTCGACATCAATTACTCAAAGTGCATTGCCATAACCACGGGGAAATCAGACGATACCATGACACCCGAACCAGAAAGAACATAACCAACACGTCTCAATCTTGCAACAACTACTTACTTGCCTTACTCAAATCTCACTATAAAGCCCCGATAGAACTACACCCTATGCACATAATAACCAACGATCATAACTCCTGGAACACCGAAAGGTAACTCATAGATAACTCCAAGACACGAATAAGCTCAATGAAAATCGAATGGTATATCCCTCAACAATAGCATTTCGGAGTCAACAATTCCGACTCGGTGCAAAACACACACCCATAGTGGCCTACCAATAATTCTAAGTACTATTTCTCTCCGAAAGTTCATAATGGCCGAGTCATGGAATATACTAACACCTGAATATCTTTGCTTGCATCCTCACAGTTCACAACCACAAATAATTTATTTATGAGGACTCTCAGTCTCGAAGCCCATGAAGCGCACACATTACCATATCTGATCCCATTTCCACCGCTCGAATATATAACACCTCTAATAATCAATCATCCCACGAGGGGTACTCCTATAATTCTTCTGTGCCACCAAACAACCTTGAATATCAGCAGTCGATCCGACAAAAGAGTGTCGTACACCAATGAAGCACCCGTAGTCAACACATTTCCCTAAACACATTGCCCTCTCTGAATGTATACCCTCATCCAACCACCCAATAGTGGTATCTTTTACCTAATCATCTGAAACTTCCAGTTCTGACCTTCCTTCCAGAGCTGAACTGTGACCTCACATATGCCACTCTCCACTATACACAAAATACCGCATACGCCATGCAATCCCATGATAAATATGAGAACTTCATGCCCCCTTCCTAGCCACAAACAACTACGCACCCAACTAACCAAGAACTTTCCATTTGATCCCATATAGAAGAAAAATTACTATACATCACATGGCCCTCACACCAGTAGAAATATACATCTCCAACCATGGTAGAAACCATCAAGAACTCTCTGGATCACATTTGTACAACACCAAACCGTCAGGACTGAATCCTCCTAACTCAACCAAGCTACGCATGCCTCCAAATCCCAAGAGAATTGCTAATAAACACGTGTAACAACTCATTACCTTATAAACACCCAAAGAACTAACCATATCCCTTATCATACCGATCCGACCTACTACCAAGCTGTCCTATTTATCCAAGTTCCTTCTGAGTTACCTTCGAATTGATACTTCTTCTTGCCATAATACCACAATTCTCAATCCCAACTTACCGCACGAAACCCGAGCATAAAAATATACCGCCTAAGCCTCATAAGCCACTGAATACTCCCTCAATTATCCCCAAATGCACCACATGAGAAATACTTACCCTGAAGAGACTTCCTGCGAATTTAAAGTCGTTACCTTCCCTTTCCTGATACTGATGGATAGAATCCATAATAATTTACATACACCACAAGCCTTGACACCTTGAAGATCCTCGATCGCTACATATAACCTTGATTCCGTCTGAACCATTCTCGAACGTCATTTACTCTACGCAATTTCAATTACACTAACCAAGTAAACAGAACAAACTGACCCCGCTTGCAATCCACATACTAGAAAAGTAATCCACACCATTGAAGCAACAAGCACACTCATACATTTCACACACTACACTTACCAGCACAACTTAATCATTCAGTAAATTCCATTACTCGAGTCACTCCCAGACTCCACCTCAGGTCATAACTGATTCACAAACATACTTCGAACCGAAACCATTACAACACCTAATCGTGTAATCAACTTACCACTAGCGGACTCCCCCACTTGGATCAAAGCCAAAGATCCAGACAACAATAACTCACGCTGCCCATACACTATCACTGCCACCATGCTGTGGTGAGGTTCAACTAAATCCTCTATAAGCTTATATGACCCAAATCATCTAACACTCAAATCAAATGCAAATCTCGCATCCACCATTGTAATGGTCATGCCAACTCCCACAAGCGATCTAAAATCAAATTACAACATACATCATTTATTGATAGAGAGAACTTACTACATATAAACATAAGGGTCACACACCTCAGGACAACTCGTATGAGATACCCCTGCCTACTTAACCTCATAATGATATCTCCGTATACACTTCCGAAAATCATAGCTATCACCCAATCATTATACCTTCCTACATTAGAACACAACCACTGCCTGCCCCCAAGACATCCCATTAAGCGGTATAAGAACCTGAAGCTGATGGCAACACTAACACTGGAGCTGTGGTCAAGGAAATCTTAAGCTTCTGGAAGCTCTACACACACTCGTCTGACCATATGTATATCTTCACTGGACATCACGTGTCCCAAGAATGCTACTGAACTGAGCCAAAAATTCACACTTGGAGAACTTCACACAAAGATTCTCCTCCCTATATCCTCGTAATACCATCATTATTGCTGAGTATGCTACCCCTGGCTACGAGAGTACGACAGGATGCCATCAATAAATACAATAACAAAAGAGTGTTAATACGGCTGGAATACACCATTAATCATAGACGTTGCTGGGGCATTGGTCAGCTCAAAAGACATCACAGGAACTCAGAACATAACAGGAAAACCCACTTCACTCCACAACTAACTACACGAGAGGTCCTTCAATACTCATAACTCGAAGGCATATTCTAACTCAATACAGAATTCAAATAATCAATGGTTCTTGCCACATCTCCCGCCAATTCATTTTGGTCACAATCAACCAACCTGAATACATCTAACTATCCAATCACACTCACCATAAACATACCGGGTTCTCGACCCAAAACAGTGTTTTATTTTTCAATAAATAGTATCAAAATACTCTAAGTGTCAAAACAATTTGTCAGGAGAAGCCTGAGTGTAAAATCATAACATATCAGTGAGGAAAATATAGTAAACACAACCCCCAAGGGGAAACCAGGTCGACACTAGGCCCCAAACACGGCTTACAACCCAAATCATATCATAATAAAATAATACTAATTAAGCATAGGCTTAAAAGTCGGTTTAGAAACTCGATAGTCGCCTAAATAGGAAGATATTTCAAAGGTTTCAACCTTTGCATTTCAAAACCCGTGAAAAGGTGCAGAGTCCGGGGTTTCATACCCTCAGGACAAGATTTAAAGACATTAGTTACCTCAAACTAGCCCGGAAACTATCCCGCAACACACTTGCCTCTTGTATCAACTTCCGAAGGCTCCAAATCTACCAAGTTCAGACTTTTATCATCAATTTAATTTTAAGGAATAAATTCCAATCGAAAAATATCAAATTTAGCTCAAAAACCCGAATTTGGTCAAAACACGACCCCCGGTCCCGCGTCTCAAAACTCCATATTTATACAAAACTGTTCTTCATCATCTCACGAGTCCTTACATATAAAGAACACTAAAATCGGAGTTCGTTTGACCCCTCAAATCGACCCATAAAGGTCTCAAGATCTCAAGCCCTAAACCCACCTTTTTTCACTGATTTTCATGAATTAAATGCTGAGATTGTGTTCTATAATCACCCATAAACGAGTTTTAATGATCAACATACTTACCTCTATGAAGAACACTGATTTCCCTCTTCAAAAATCGCCCCTAAAGCTTTCTGACCGTACAAAAATGGTGTAAAAAGGGTTTAAGTCGCGGAGGATTTATTTTATACTTTCTGCCCAGGGGTTCCGCACTTGCGCCCAATTTCATGTACCTGTGGGACCGCACCTGCGGTCCCACTAACCACACCTGCGACTTTTCCTTAAACGACCTGACTCCGCACCTGCGACTCACATTCCGCACCTGCGTCTTCGCAGGTGCGGCCCCCTATCCGCATCTGCGACTTTTCCCTGGCTGGACAAGTCTCACCCCTGCGGAGCCTTCTTTCGCTCCTTCAGGCCCGCACCTACGACCAAACTTCCGCAGGTGCGGATATCACTGTGATTTCACACCAGCAGCTTTTTGCTGCAATTTCCAACTCCGAACTTCCCGTTAACCATCCGAAATCAATCCCGAGCCACTCGGGACCCCGACCAAACATACTAACACGTTACATTTGATCATTCAAGATTAGATTCACTCTCAAAACACCAAAACTAACATCGAAATACCAAAATTACATCGGATTCAAGCCTAGGAACTTTAAAATTTCTAAAGTCCACCAATGATGCCGAAACTATCCAAAACAACTCCGATTGACCTGAAATTTTGCAGTCATATCCAAAATGACATTACAAACCTGTTCCAACTGTCGGAATTCCATTTCGACCCGGATAGCCTATTTTCCACTGCCGACCGAAAATTATAAAAACTAACTTTCGCCAATTCAAGCATAATTCTACACCGGACATCACAAAATTATTCTGAACACAGTCCTAAGTCCCAAATCACCTAATGAAGCTATCTGAGCCATAAAATCCGCATTTCTCCGTTGTTTACTAATAAGTCAACTCTCAATTGACTTTTTCCATTTTAAGGCTATCTTTAAAGGCTAAATGATTGAACTCTCACTACAACAATTCGATTTCAAGCCTACCAACTCTAATACATCAAATATAGTATAACCAATCTATAACAAGTTAATAACAATAATTTTTAATGCAAGTTCTACGTAACGACCGACCGGGTCGTTACAATTTACTATTTTTATCATCCTCGTATGACTATTACTGATATAATATTATGTTTAATTATTTTGTTGGACCTTATTGAGTGTCAAGTCGACCTCTCGTCACTACCTCTCTGATGTTAGGCGAGATACTTACTGAGTACACGCTATTTTTGTAATCATGCTAATCTTGCTGTGCATTTTTTTGCACAGGTACCTTCATAGCAATATGGCTGACTTGAAGACTTAGACGAGATGCATCACTCGGAGACGACCCCCAGTCGGCATAGTCTTCCTCTATGTATTGTATCCTCTTTTTTATTCCTTGTCCAATTTTTATTTCGGACAAGCTTTGTAGAATGTGTAAAATTCTTAGAAATGACTTATGTACATGTGTCACCGGGTTCTGGGATGTGCTTGGGATGTATTTTATAAAAAATGGAATATTAACCTGTCGTTTTTACTTAACGGATTTTATTCAGTTATTATGTAATAAAGTGAAAGGTACTGATTTCAAAAATGCTAAAACAAGAAAATTTAACTTAACCATTAATGTTTGGCTTGCCTGACAGTGGTGTCCGGCGCCATCACGAACTTTTGGATTTGGGGTCGTGACAACTTGGTATCAGAGCGCTAGGTTCCCTTAGGTCTCACGAGTCATGTGCAAGCCTAGTAGAGTCTTGCGGATCGGTACAGAGACGTCTGTACATATCTTCGATAGGCTACAGGGATGTTAGGAGTACTTCCCTTCTTGATTCCTCATCATGCAATTTGATTCCTCCGAGGCTTATGCCTACGTTTCTTCCTACTCAATCTTACGCGTCGCGAAGCACTTGATATGAATCAAGAATTTGAGGAATTGAAATGGTGCTATGGGTGTGGTGTGGGATGTTTCTCCCTGCGAAGTTGATTGAGGCTATTGTCGTTGCTCTCAGAAGAGTAATATGTTGTTTCAGCCAGTAGCTGTGGTTATGAGGACTTGAGGTTATGCTCAGGTTGTGATGATGTTTACGATTGGTTATCGCGCGATGTCGATATGATGATAGAATGCTTGCCCATATGTTGGGGGTGATAAATGTCTTGAAGAGAGGTCTTCTTAGGGCGTGATTTCGAGATTGCAACATTTAGTTCCGGCAGGGGAAAGGCATTTGGACTATAAATGGCCAGGCTTTGGATTGATAAAGCAGTAAGACTTGGTGTTTTCAAGTGAGGTGGGATATGCACCTGTGATGTGATGTTTTCGTCGCTAATCGAATGGAATATGTTAAGTTTGTCGGTGCTATAGTTTCTTCGGTTGCATGGGGTCAGAGTATTATGAAGAAGTATTGAAGAAGCGACTGTTAAAGGACGTGGGGCGTGGTGGTTCAGTACTGGATAAGTGTTGATAATGAAGGAAACTCGAGATAGATGATCTTCGGAGAGTTTGAAGTCGTGGAGAACTGCTGGATTGAGAACTATAGAGAATGATAATGAATTGAGGCAGAAATTGGGCAGCATACGATGAAGGAAGATATGTGAAAGTGCTAGGCGGTGGGTCCCTTTTCAAAAGGCCAGGTTTAAGGAACGCACGTCAGGTAGTTATTTCAAGGAATGAGTTTAACAAGTGGGATAGTGGCATCGTAGCACAGGAGTACAGTGGTAAGATAGCTGCCTATCTTGAGTGAAAGTTTGAGAGTTGTAGTGGATGGTGATTAGGTCCATGAGCTTAAGTTGAAATGTGGGTTATTTCGGCGGAAGGTTGGATACAATAGGGAGAAGTTGTTAGGAATGAAGAAAGAGGCAATGTGGCGGTGAATTTGAAGATGTGTAGCGCATTTAGTAGATGTCCATGAGAAGCGGACAAACTGGTAAAGTTGGGGAATGAGAACAGGCTTAGGAGGGGATATTGATGTTGTAGAGGGTGTGCAGTACGAAGTCAATGGAAGGTGTCAGTTGGTGATTTCCATAGGTGGGTTACCTCCTGTGAGTAGGTTAGCGATTGTGTGGTAGGCAAGTTTCTGTGAGGGATTCTGGTGGCTATTCGGTAGGAGGAAGAATTTGTGAATGATGCTAGAGAATTTGAGTATTTAGGGAATGATAACAAGAGAATTTGGAAGAATTGGGCGGATTGGTTGAGCAAGATCATGTTAACAAAGGGGAAAGGATCTCAACAGGGTCTAGAGTGGTGCAAGGAGTAGCTTCGGGCTAAGTGGGGGAGTCCCACCACCTGCAGTTGGGTTGTAGGATTGTGTTCTCATGGGGTTGCGGATTGTCGGCGTATTCACAAGTTATTTCAGCTAAGGGAAAGGAGTAGAATGGTAATTGTGCATGGGATTTGATAAATATGTGCATAAGTTGGTCCTATTGGACCGGGGTTAGGTTTTGGGAGATTCAGAATTTATGCTTAAGGCATGGGCGAGCTGTAGGGTAGTGACTAAGTCACATGCTTCATTGAAAAGGGTGTTCATGTGCTAGAAGAGACTTGGAGTTGATTGTATTTGGGGCCAGTCAGAGTGGGTGACTCTCAATAGCGGTCCTAGTAAATTCAAAAGTTAAGAATGCGGCGTTTAAGGGTTTCAGGCAGCAGTATGATTAAGAGTTGAGCTTTTGTAGTATAATTCCTGAGAAAGGGAAAATAATTGGAGTGTTCTATGTTATTTTCAGCGTGCAAGATAGTATTGGGGGAGTGAGAGGAGTAAACTCCAGATTTGTAGAAAGATTATCAGGATGGGTATATCGGTCGGAGATGTGAATGCGGACAAGGAGGGTATGAAACGATTTATGGGATCGAGGCAGCATGGTCTCATGAATCAAGGCCGCTCGGGATGAGTGAGGATTGAATGTTGTTATTGTTCTCTTGAATTGAGGTAAGTAGGAGGTTTCTATATGATGAGGTATTTCCCCCATTAGTGGTTCAGGAGTTATTATGGAATTCTTGCGCAATCTCATATTGGCATGTTAGGTGCAATAAGCAATATGTAACTGGGAGTAAGAATCGAGATTGCAGTTCAGTGTTAACAAGGATGGCATGAGCTCGGATGAGCAAGAAAAAGTGATTTGAAAGTTCAGAGTAAGCTGATGTTATCTTCAGTGTCACTTGAGATCGATATTCGGTGAAGGAGGCTTTGTATCCTGGTCATGGGTTCTTGATGGGTTTGCAGCGTTAGTGTGGCCAGTGGTGGATGTGCCGACTTGATACTTTGTGTGGAAGTTCGTGGGAGCGTGACCATAGGATGATCGTGAGTGTGACATGTAGTCACTTAATGGATTGAAGATTTGGACTGAGTATAAGGAAGTGCAATATTGGTTGTTTGAAAATTTATGCCGGGAAGGCGTTTGGTCCAGCTGGTTGTGGATTGTGGGGTGTTGTCCCGGCTATGATGGTTTTTTTTGCGTGTTATGAGAAGAAGTACGATATTTTGGACTCAGTTAAGGCTATCAGCCTAGTTCATTGCGAGCATAATCGTCTTGAAGTGTATGAATGGATTTAAACAAGATTATGGGCTTTATGCGAGTCAGATGTGTTCATTTCAGTACAACGCTCCTCAAGGAGGGGTGTTGGAATACCAGGTGTTGTTCCGTCTTCATCAAATTCATGTGATATTATGATTGTGCCGTGTGAGTTGTGAAACGGCTCGATAATTTCTTATGTGTTGAGGTCCCGCTTAGTGATGATGTTATGTGAGCAAGATAACTCTTGAGATCCAGAGTGTATATATATATATATATATATATATATATATATATATATA